>AVPN01000052.1:101709-124999 GCA_000695325.1 Pleurobrachia bachei | reverse complement strand
GGGCGCGATTATAATCTGGGTGCCTTGCAGCGACTTTACAGGTGCGCGCTACCAAAAGAGTATACTTAGACCGACTTTTTTCAAACGGCTATAGCCACGCAACCACATGGCCGATTTGAATTAACTAAACGGCATCTGATAGAGAATCGATAGCCCTAACCGAACCCCCAAACCAAACCCTAACCAGACCCTAACGGTAAGCCCTAACACGTCGCGCGCGCCAAAACTACGAATTGTTAGCAATGAAAGGCACCCAGATTTTAACGTTTTCCATCATGATGGGTGCGCTAGTACAATATATTCTCTCGATTCTTTCTCGGTCCCTCTCTAAATTTACTATTTATCTTTTCTTTGTCCCCACCCTTCGGGTCGAGTTGCCTTGTTGTACAAAACAAGGGTTGGGCCCACAAGGGCCAATCCTCACGATATACACTGTTGTGGGTGCACCTTGGGAATCCTTAGGAAAATGGCGGGCAGATATCTTGACATGTATTTGGAGATAGCGAGGGTGGGGGAGTGGGGAGAAGAGCCCCTTTCAACAGGTACCGGAAACCATATATTATATGATGAGCACATTCACACTATAATCTATCGCCCTCTCCCTCTCTCGACTAGTCGATCTATCTCTCTCTCCTCTCGCCCTTGCTCCCTCTCTCTCTCTCGACCAGTTGGAAACATGTTTTATCCACTGTACCGTTTCTCTCCTCTCCCCGGACTCATCTGTCTCTTGATCTTGTCACCAAGAGGGGGTAAAGCCGAGGGTAAAGGGATATATATGAAATCGAACCAGAAGAACCATAATTGCATATCACGCAAGAAATATCTCTATCCCCTATCACTCTCTCTCTCTCTCACTCTCTACCCCCTCTCTCACTCTGTCATTCTCACTCCCTTTCACCCCCTCTCTCTATGTCAGTCTCTCTCTCTTCCAACTATCTAACGACATATACTCAAGCAGAAACATACTCAAATCAATCAACGTTGACAAGATGTTTAGGCAGTGACTGAGAAGAGAGAGGGAGAGATAGAGAGAGAGAGAGATTCTCTCTCTCTCTCTCTCTCTCTCTCTGAGAGAGAGGGGGTGAGAGAGAGAGAGAAACAGAGAGCGAACGAGAAATCAAGATGTGAGTAGTGCGGGAAATCGTGAGTGTCCTACTATGTACATGTACAGTAGGAAGTGTGTGTGAGCTCCCCTGTTCACGAAATGGGGTGAGAGAGAGAGAGAGAGAGAGAGAGAGAGAGAGAGAGAGAGAGAGAGAAGATAGTTGAGAGGATAGAAGAGAGGATAGAAGAGAGGATGAAATGACAAACTGTCAAGGGTCAAGGATATAGATTATCATCATCCCTGACAGCTGATACATTTCCATTTGTGTATACCCCTAGAGCTACCCCACCCATGCAGCGGTAGTGAAATCTGACTTATATGCATCATGCAGATCTGCCAGATTCGACAACAGAATCAACAACTAATAATGGAGGAAACACCCCGATCTACCACGAAAATAATATTTATTGATTATGTTTCTAAGAACTCCAGAACTGGAAGCTATCAAATAGTGGTTGAGAGATAAATACCAGGGTATAATAATTCTAGCTAGGGGAGATGGGAGCGAAACACAAATATTGAATCAGAAATAAATGCTTCAAAAAGGTATAATTGTTATGTTCAATAGTGTTGTACCTTGATGTAATGCAGCTACTGACGTCGTGTGAGGGCGGTTAAAAAATGAATATCGATTTATTGGCCCTCGACTAAAACTCCTACCATTCAACACAGCAGACGATTTCCTGGGATTACATGTTATAACATCAACCTAACAAACGTGACGTTTACTTCTAGTGAGACACAGAGAGAGGGAGAGAGAGAGAGAAAGTAGGCAGACATGTGTAAAAGTAGAAAAGTGCGGCAAGATGCACTCTATATTGGCACGATGATCTTGGCTAATAGCCAGCAAACACCCCTAAAACATAACATGTGAGAGGGGCAGAGCAGTTGGCGGGGGAGCTATATTCAGAATGACCGTTACTCAGATCATGCATTCAACACACTAGGTAGTAGGTGGATGGGAGGGGGAGGTCATTAGACGTAGCCCCACTGGGGTCGACTACAACATGGTCGAGAATCAGAGGGGGCATGGTAGTCTAAACCCCCCTGAGGGTAGAAAACATTAGAATGAAATGATCTAGTTGGTCGCGTGGTACACTACTGGAGCCGTGAAACACAGTGGGGGGGTCACAATTCCGTAGACAAGTAACGATTTGACCCCTCCCGCAGTTAGCAGAAGGAGTTGAAAATGGCTCAAACTTGATCAGCTGTAGCTAGAGGAACACATCAATTCGATACCCTTTTATTACAACACGAGTTCTTGTCAAGTACTCCTAAAACGATGACTCATACCCTGAATATAGCTGACACGTACTCTATCTAATATAAAATTAGGGGGGGGGATGGAGAGACACAGAAGAAAGAATTAAGAAACATGATCTTACTCAACTCTTGGGAAATAATATTATTATTCATAGCAAATTGTACCTTTAACCCCCTTTAACCGAAAAAGGGTAAATCAATCTAGATTTAAATATACCGGCCGGGACCGGAATTAAAAGACTCCGGTAGAAATAGTGCCGGTATGTTCATTTCAACGGGTAAAGCAGCTGTTGTTGAGGTGGCGAGAGAGGGTCGAAGCTCGAGCAAGGCAAAGAGATAGAGGGTCGAGCAAGGAAAAGCATAGAGATAGAGGGAGAGAGAGGATCGAGCAAGGCAAAGAGATTGGGAAAGAGAGGGAGAGTGAGTGAGAGAGGTTCGAGCAAGGCAAAGAGATGGAGAGATAGAGATGGGTAGAGGAAATTAAAATGCATATGAACGAGAACGGAGAAATACATCAAACTTGTCTTGATCAAAATATATTATTTTGCACCACACACAGAATGAACAAATACGAAGAAGAACGCGGTAAAATGAGTCTCTCCATTTGACTGGCGGTGAAGAGGTCCCTCAATTTACGGTTCACTGCCATAGTACCTCAATAAATGGGGGACTTGTACAAACAAGCCTGGTCAATAAGTTGCATTGACAGTGTAATAGTGGAGAAAGTCTGAACTTGCTAAATTAACCAACATGATGTTGAAGTTTACCATGTTTAGCAACAGGGAGTATAATAATAAGGGGCAAGTATCGGCTGCTTTGTGATGATCTTACTCCAGCTGGGCCACGTGAATCACGAGAGAGACAATAATTTTGAACTTCTAATAAAAGTGCAAAGTATCAAAAGTATCACATCCAATAGTCGTATCGGACTGCCACATGAATAGAGAAATAACCACGCTGACGTCAAAAAAAATCAAAAGTATCAAGCTGTGTTTAACCATTTTACCAGGCAATGAACTGATCTTGCTCGCGAGCGGCAACACGAAAAATAATCAAGGGGTGTAAAATGGGTGTATCCCGCTAAATATACTGACAAGGGTGATAACAACTGCACTCTCTCACTCCACAGATCACACAGAGAGAGAGAGAGAGAGAGGCCGGGGTCCTGCTTCTGGCCTATTTCCAGAGAGATGGATGCGCGCATTGCGCCGCGCACTCGCTACATGTACCACTATTGCTTTCATAATAAGAAGTGTTCCGCGCCCTCCGTCGATGGGTCGCTAAAAATAGAGCAAACAACAACTGGTAACTGGCCGGTTTAAAATACAACAGTACAATGATGTATTTTGTACAGGGTGTTCGTGCACGTGTACTCTTGCTGTGTTCGACAAAATGAAAATATCTCATATTTGGTCTGGGAAGAAGTAATTCTGAAAAGAATATACAGTTGACACAGCTCACATAGCTAATTTTAAAATCACGTTTTTGAATATGACACACTCATAATAAAGTCGAACATATTGTGGGCTGCACTTCTCTGGCTGTGTTAACAAAAACAACGCTAATTACCCCATTCCAATTATTAACAAGTTACACTCACATAAACAAGTCAAGTAAAAAACTAAACAGTATTTCTATATTTATAAGTGCGAGTAATTAAAGTGTTTTTGTGTAGTTTAAAATAATTACACACACTTACCATGCCATATATGGCCATAGGATATGCCATATTAGGCGTTATGAGACACGGAATATTCCCATGCGGGATTCTATAAGCACAATATGTCTGTGTGACATCAATATAGTTTATATAATAATAATCACCAATAAAATAAATGTACTGGTCTCAACATCTTAATCCATTTTTCTGTTTTTTTAGTTCTGATCTCACTCTCTCTCTCGTGATCTATATAATCTCTCCCCTCACAGAATGAGGCCTTGTTCTATCAGCTTGGCGCGAGAAGGTCCTCACAGGCTCCTATGACATCTGTGTCACTTGCATGAGCTTTGAGATGAGTCACGCTTGCCAGCATTTCAGACTTCACTCCGCCGTTTATCGTTGGATCTGAGAGACGTGAGATTGTTACTTTAACTAGGGAGAGAGGCGTGCGATTGTTACTTTAACCAGGGAGAGAGGCGTGGTGAGATTGTTACTTTAACTAGGGAGAGATCAGGGAGAGTGGTGAGATCGCCAGGCTAACTAGTAGGGAGAGAGGGATGGTGAGATATTTTCGAAGGGAAAACATTTTAGTGGCTTGGTAAAGTATCAAAATGTGATGGTGAGTAGCATTGTTAACTTACCACTTACCGGGCGTTATGAATAAAGAAAGAGAGAGAGAGAGAGAGAGAGGCTCTCTCTCTCTCTCTCTCTCTCAGGGTGTGTGTGAGAGATACTGAGAGCAATAGGAATTGCATAATGCATATGCCACAGGGTTGGACAACATCATGAATATACTAAATAATAATTATATGCATAAAAAACATGAGTGATGGTATTCTGTGTATTGTTTTCTCACCACGCCCAACTACAGATTTTAAAACTGAAGCACATACATATTTTGTTATTTGAGGACCACAGGGCGAGAGAATCCTATGATTATCCTCCCCAATAATAGTAAAACTTACGGGCGTATAGCAGGTCAGTAGTCCACAGTACCACTTTGATAAGATCCGCTGGGGTATCAGGTGTTATGTAGTGGGTGATCTGGGAGACAATATCCGTACCTCTCACCACCAAGTCTCGCAACACACCTGTAGAGGAGAGATTGTTACATTAACTAGTGGGAGAGATTGTTACATTAACTAGTGAGAGAGATAAGAGAGCAAAAAATTGTGACAAACAGGGATGTTGGGGGAGGAAAAATTGCAAAGCTCAAATTGTTGAAAAGGGAAGCCCTAAGTATTATGTAACAAAATAAAACCGACACACACACTTACTATTTGAAGAGAAACCTCCAATCACACCGAGAGTATAAAACACCAATTTGAGATCTTGTCGAGCCTTGATGTACGCAGCAAATAGTTGTACCATGTTGGACACAGCCGACTGTTGGGTTACCAGCCGGTTTTGGGCCTCCATATCACGGGATAACACGGCTAGTACAGCTGTTACCTGGGGGAGAGAGATAATACTTGGAATATGGATATAATCAAAGAAGGTTGAAATATTTCTTACAGCTTGTGTTTTCACTGAACTCACAAGCTGTAAGAACTAAGAAATATTTCAACCTTCCTGAAATCATTTCAGGAGAGGAATTGTGTGCTTCCCCTACTTCCGAAAGATTCAACATCAAAATCCTACAATACAGACTTCAATAATTCTGGGACACCCTGTATGTAAGACTCACCTCATACAACACAGGAAGTATTGTCTTGGGATTATTAACCACACTAACTTTGTGGAGATGGTGGGGTGACCAGTGGTCACTTGGTTATACAACCCCTCATGCCAGGTTCCGAAGTGTTGCTGCTGCATGTCTCTGTCCCTCAGGGATCTGCCACTGACGTACCACCAACGTTAACTGGGGGAAGAGACATTTTGGTAATTCGGACAGCGGTGTTGTACGGATTAGGTCAAATGAAGTAATGTCTGGTCGGGTTTAGTAATGGCTAATGTCTGACGAAATAGTAAAGCAGTTGAACTTGTATATAACCACCCATTTAGCCTCTCTCTAAAGATACTGTATAGATATTAGTGTACGTATTTCTTTCTTTCTCAGATATATATAGAAAGAAATCAGTACAATAGTTCACCGCATTATTGACCAGCACACCATTTAATCACACAGTTTGTACTGTACCACACAGCCACACTTCACACCTTGTTTTGCGGTTACAGCATGACATTATATGGTGTATTAGAACATACACACGATTGTACTACAACACTACTGTCACAACATACAAACACACGTACTAATGTAACTTCAACACGTGTGTTATAGCAGTGCTGCAAATGATGACAGTGATATGTTAGATATATGCGGGAATACTACAGGATGATGAAGCCTCCTCCCTGCTGCTCAGTGTGTACGTGAGATGAAGCTCTGCAAGCTGCTGCATGTGGTTTCCCTTGTGCAGGGGTATAGGAGATATATTGTGTTCACCTTAGTTGACAAAGCAATCTCTCTCTTAGTCAATATACAACATGTTGGGCCCTCTTTTACTCTCGTTAGTAGAAGTAAGAATCTCACTTTTAAAGCATGGAATAATGTGGAACGAATGAAATATTCCTCACATAAAGCAGTTGTACACAAACATCACTTTAGAGTTGGGCCACGAAAGAAGAGAGAGAGAGGGAGAGAGGGGTGGTGAGAGTCTCTCTCTCCATCTGTGTGTAAGTTTCTAATGCATTTCCTAGCTATCCAGTGACCCCCCATCTCTCTCTACCACAGTCCATCTACAAAAGTAGTACCAGTACATCTCTGAACCTGTCAGCTGGCAATGATCTGACCGCATGGTTCTCGGTCCAATGCTCTCACAATACAAAGCTGCAGCACTAACCCTTCTCAATGTTTCTCTCATGTGCATGAGGGAGGCAAGGACGATGTTTAACCCCACTCTCCAAATCCCCGAGAAGACCCTCTCCGCAAAATGAACCTGTGTAGTGTGTTCCAAGCTGGAACACAAGCTATGCCGTACTACTGCAGAGAGCTATTGGTCACGTTCAGTACAATGTTTGTAATGTTTCATGTGATCCATGTCCTGAATTCCGTGTGTTGGTGCTTGGTACGTGTGTGCACTTTGACAGTCTAATCATATTGTTATGTGAGATGGCACACACAACTTAATTACACCTGTCACATTGACACACTCCTGACATGACATGACAGATAGCACTGACAAATGAACAAAAAACATTAAGGCGTGTCATTTGTTTGTGAATTGTGTGTATAATTGGTGTACAATTGAACATTAGATGACGTATGCAGTGTACAGCCAGCTTAGAGAGACGGATAATGGATATATAAAGAATGAAAGAGAGAGACAGAGATGATGTATCCATCACGAGTTACAACTCATTATCTCTCTCTTTCTTTCTCTCAATCTCTCCCAGACAGGTAGGATACAGCGGCTAGTAAAGCATAATAATTTATTCTTAATAAACCACCTAACACCTAATGAAATCATGGTGACAACACAACCATCTCTAACCATTCCAAAGTTACTTCATGACTATGAAAACCACTAAATTAAGCTAGATTAATTAATCAATTAATGATTTCCTTCATTAATTAGCTAATAAACTCACCTCAGGCACGTATCCCATCTGGATTATCCTCTCCTCATTTTCACATAGGATACTAAGATTGTGAAGCAGGGATAGGGCAGCTGTTTGGATATTAGGGTCGTGATGTCGTAGTAAAGGGTAGAGTGGTTCTAGGGCTCCACATCTTGATACTCTTTCCTATCAGGAATATTATGGGTTAGGATTAGAACAATTCCTTTTTTTAAAGTGCACTGCTATAGGTAAGAAGTTGGGGGTATTAAATTGTTGAGAAAGGGATCTATAGTCAGACCCCGATTTACCAGACAAATTCCCCGGCGAGCACCCCGGTAAATCGGAGACCCCGGTAAATCGGGTTCCGATAAATATAAGAGTCTGATAAATAGAATTCTGACCTGCATTGCAGCTTGAGAAGCCAGGTTGCGGAGTGCTATACATGATTGTTGAATTAACCTCTCATTCTCTTGGAGCAATAAAACCAGGCAGGTTAGACCCTCATCCGTTACTAAAACACTTGGATCTTCCGTCTGGAGGGGGGGGGGATTAGTATTTAGTTTACAGGGGGGGGGTGTTTAATGTAAACTCAGACAATACTATAAGGTCTCCATACCTGAACAGCAAGGTTTGAAATGGTGGCAGCCGCAGGGGGGGGGGGAAGGAGAAATAAATAGATTGCGTAGCTAGGGATGGTTTTCATCTAAAAACATCTAGAAGATTCGCAAAATCGTATATCACTTTTGGATCAAAGAGAATTAAAATATTTCTAACAGCTTGTGATTTCGGGGAGATTGTGTTCTTCCCCTACTTCCCAAAGATTCAACATTAAAAGATGCAATAAACACAGGGTTCACTAATTCTGGGACACGCTGTACAATACAAGGGTTCACTAATTCTGGGACACCCTGTACAAGACTCACCTCATACAACACAGGAAGTATTGTCTTCGGGTTATTAACCACACTGACCAACACCTCTACCACCCCACTGGTCACCAGTGAACCAATATGTTGGGGAGTTGCCAGGTTCCGAAGTGTTGCTGCTGCATGTCTCTGTCCCTCAGGGATCTGCCACTGACGTACCACCAACGTTAACTGGGGGAAGAGACATTTTGGTAATTCGGACAGCGGTGTTGTACGGATTAGGTCAAATGAAGTAATGTCTGGTCGGGTTTAGTAATGGCTAATGTCTGACGAAATAGTAAAGCAGTTGAACTTGTATATAACCACCCATTTAGCCTCTCTCTAAAGATACTGTATAGATATTAGTGTACGTATTTCTTTCTTTCTCAGATATATATAGAAAGAAATCAGTACAATAGTTCACCGCATTATTGACCAGCACACCATTTAATCACACAGTTTGTACCACACAGCCACACTTCACACCTTGTTTTGCGGTTACAGCATGACATTATATGGTGTATTAGAACATACACACGATTGTACTACAACACTACTGTCACAACATACAAACACACGTACTAATGTAACTTCAACACGTGTGTTATAGCAGTGCTGCAAATGATGACAGTGATATGTTAGATATATGCGGGAATACTACAGGATGATGAAGCCTCCTCCCTGCTGCTCAGTGTGTACGTGAGATGAAGCTCTGCAAGCTGCTGCATGTGGTTTCCCTTGTGCAGGGGTATAGGAGATATATTGTGTTCACCTTAGTTGACAAAGCAATCTCTCTCTTAGTCAATATACAACATGTTGGGCCCTCTTTTACTCTCGTTAGTAGAAGTAAGAATCTCACTTTTAAAGCATGGAATAATGTGGAACGAATGAAATATTCCTCACATAAAGCAGTTGTACACAAACATCACTTTACTCAACCCGGTGCTTTCTTCTCTCTCTCTCCCTCTCTCCCCACCACTCTCGGTAACGGTCTGACTACACATACGCACATGTTTAACAACAACGGTGTAACACGTACTACCATATATGGTCATAAAATTCCAATCTTTAGGCCTTTTTTCTGACTAGACTATAGCTTAGTTATGAATGAAACCACCTCTAATACCTTTGGAATAGCATTTTACACATTCCTGAAGCTTTTTGTAACCAAATTCCAGCATCTTCATGGTTTTCCAAAAACAAAAACAGTGTTAATGGCCAAAATCTCGAAAAATTCGGGTATGTAATGGTAGCTCAGACAATTTCCTCGGTATGTCC
The DNA here is from genome assembly GCA_000695325.1 of Pleurobrachia bachei. NCBI lineage: Eukaryota > Metazoa > Ctenophora > Tentaculata > Cydippida > Pleurobrachiidae > Pleurobrachia > Pleurobrachia bachei. Next base: position 115,227 of record AVPN01000052.1, on the reverse strand, counting down.
AAAAAATTAGAACTTTCTGTTTTGTAGTTTGGACACAGGAATTTTTTTCCCGCTGTACAAGCGATATTATTACCCCTACGTGCTCGCGCCCACCGGGGCGCTCGCGTGGTGGGGTAATTTCATTACCAAACACATACCCGGCATGACATGACAGATATAAATGAAAAATGAACAAAAAACATGTTTAGGTATGTAAGTTGTTTGTGAATTGTTTGTACTGTACCTGTCAGCTTGCAGTGATCTAACCGCAGTTCTCGCTCCAATGCTCTCTGTACAATGAACCTGTGTTTGCTGGAAAGGTAACAAGCTGTGCCGTGCTATAATACAGAGACCCACAGTAACAACTGCAGTGTTTGTAATGTGTCATGTGCTGAATTCCGTGTGTTGGTGCTTGGTACGTGTGTACGTGTGCTGTACGTGTGTATTTTGACAGTCTAATCATATTGTTGTGTGAGTTGACACACAACACTAAATTACACCTGTCACACTGACACACATCTGATATGACAGATACGAATGAACAAGAAACATGTAGGCGAGTAATTTGTTTGTGAATTCAATTGTGTGTATAATTATTGGTGTACAATTGAACATGACGTATGCAGTGTACTATCAGCTTAGAGAGATGAATATAAAGAATGAAAGAGAGAGACAAAGATGATGTATCCATCACGAGTTACAACTCATTATCTCTCTTTCTTTCTCTGCCTCTCTCTCTCTCTCTCTCTCTCTCTATCGGCTCTCCCTCCTATGTCTCAGACAGGCAGGATATATAGCGGCCAGTAAAGCATACTTATTTACTCTTGTACTTAAACCACTTAACATCTAAAGTGGTTACAACACCTTAGAAACCACTTGGGGTTACCAAGTAACCATGGTAACAACACAACCACCTCTAAAGAAGTCACTTCAACATTACAACGAAAACCACTCACCTAACAAGCTAGCTCGCTTAATTAACCAATTAATTAATAATTTACCTCATTAATTAGTCTCATTAATTAGCTGATTAACTCACCTCAGGCACGTATCCCATCTGAATTATTCTCTCCTCATTTTCACACAGAATACTGAGGTTGTGAAGCAGGGATAGGGCAGCTGTTTGGATATTAGGGTCGTGATGTCGTAGTAAAGGGTATAGGGGTTCCAGTGCTCCACAACGCGATACTCTCTCCTGTCAAGAATATTATGGGTTAGGATTAGAACAATTCCTTTTTCTAATGTGCACTGGGATAGGTTGGAAATTGGTGGTATCAAATTGTTGAAAGGGATCTACAGTTGCAGACTCCGATTTACCGGGGAAGACACCCCGAGCATCCCGGTAAATCGGGGTCCGGTAAATATGAAAGACTGGTAAATATAAGAGTTCAGTAAATTATATATAAGGATTCTGACCTGCATTGCAGCTTGAGAGGCCAGGTTGCGGAGAGCTATACATGATTGTTGAATTAACCTCTCATTCTCTTGGAGCAATAAAACTCTCGTTAGTAGAAGTAAGAATCTCACTTTTAAAGCATGGAATAATGTGGAACGAATGAAATATTCCTCACATAAAGCAGTTGTACACAAACATCACTTTACTCAACCCGGTGCTTTCTTCTCTCTCTCTCCCTCTCTCCCCACCACTCTCTCTCTCTCTCCATCTGTGTGTAAGTTTCTAATGCATTTCCTAGCTATCCAGTGACCCCCCATCTCTCTCTACCACAGTCCATCTACAAAAGTAGTACCAGTACATCTCTGAACCTGTCAGCTGGCAATGATCTGACCGCATGGTTCTCGGTCCAATGCTCTCACAATACAAAGCTGCAGCACTAACCCTTCTCAATGTTTCTCTCATGTGCATGAGGGAGGCAAGGACGATGTTTAACCCCACTCTCCAAATCCCCGAGAAGACCCTCTCCGCAAAATGAACCTGTGTAGTGTGTTCCAAGCTGGAACACAAGCTATGCCGTACTACTGCAGAGAGCTATTGGTCACGTTCAGTACAATGTTTGTAATGTTTCATGTGATCCATGTCCTGAATTCCGTGTGTTGGTGCTTGGTACGTGTGTGCACTTTGACAGTCTAATCATATTGTTATGTGAGATGGCACACACAACTTAATTACACCTGTCACATTGACACACTCCTGACATGACATGACAGATAGCACTGACAAATGAACAAAAAACATTAAGGCGTGTCATTTGTTTGTGAATTGTGTGTATAATTGGTGTACAATTGAACATTAGATGACGTATGCAGTGTACAGCCAGCTTAGAGAGACGGATAATGGATATATAAAGAATGAAAGAGAGAGACAGAGATGATGTATCCATCACGAGTTACAACTCATTATCTCTCTCTTTCTTTCTCTCAATCTCTCCCAGACAGGTAGGATACAGCGGCTAGTAAAGCATAATAATTTATTCTTAATAAACCACCTAACACCTAATGAAATCATGGTGACAACACAACCATCTCTAACCATTCCAAAGTTACTTCATGACTATGAAAACCACTAAATTAAGCTAGATTAATTAATCAATTAATGATTTCCTTCATTAATTAGCTAATAAACTCACCTCAGGCACGTATCCCATCTGGATTATCCTCTCCTCATTTTCACATAGGATACTAAGATTGTGAAGCAGGGATAGGGCAGCTGTTTGGATATTAGGGTCGTGATGTCGTAGTAAAGGGTAGAGTGGTTCTAGGGCTCCACATCTTGATACTCTTTCCTATCAGGAATATTATGGGTTAGGATTAGAACAATTCCTTTTTTTAAAGTGCACTGCTATAGGTAAGAAGTTGGGGGTATTAAATTGTTGAGAAAGGGATCTATAGTCAGACCCCGATTTACCAGACAAATTCCCCGGCGAGCACCCCGGTAAATCGGAGACCCCGGTAAATCGGGTTCCGATAAATATAAGAGTCTGATAAATAGAATTCTGACCTGCATTGCAGCTTGAGAAGCCAGGTTGCGGAGTGCTATACATGATTGTTGAATTAACCTCTCATTCTCTTGGAGCAATAAAACCAGGCAGGTTAGACCCTCATCCGTTACTAAAACACTTGGATCTTCCGTCTGGAGGGGGGGGGGATTAGTATTTAGTTTACAGGGGGGGGGTGTTTAATGTAAACTCAGACAATACTATAAGGTCTCCATACCTGAACAGCAAGGTTTGAAATGGTGGCAGCCGCATAAAACTGTAGGTGTGTGTCTCTGGATGTTAGGAATCGATGTAAACTATCTGATACACCACACATTAACAAGTGCTGGCAGTGGCCATCAGCGTGGGAGACATTTAGTATTGCACCTGCAGCTCCTTTTTGGATCTGAGAGGGGGGACGGGTGTTAGTATTTATGCTGAACGAGAATAATATAATTATTACATTCTGATAGTGTAACTCTGAATTCAAGAGTTGCAAAGGCATCCATCAAACACACTTGCACTAAATTCTGGGAAACATTCTCTCACCTTTCCGAATTCTAAACTTCTTTTTACTATTAATGTCGCTATTGCCCCAGGTCAAAATTGTTGAAAAAGTGCTGGCAATGGGAAATTGGGGATCACATTACCAGCACATAGGGTGCTGGCGCGTCCTCAGGGTGCTGGCGCGTGGCAATGGGGAGGCAATGAGAAACGTTCTCATTGCTCCATATTGCTGCCAGCACATATGTGCTGGCAGCCAATCAGAACCTAATCAGGACTAATTAGAACGCTGAACAAGAGAGAACACACCAGTAAACAGGCTAGAGAGGGCATCAGATCACATGTCAACGTTCTGTAACGTGACAAGACAGAGAAATACCGCTTTATATGAGGGGCAACTTAAAATATTTATGTCCCCCATTTGTACATTTTCAAAAGTGCTGGAAATTTCTCTTTTTGCCAATAAAAGTGCTATTGCATTCTCCCACACCCAACTCCCACTTGTGCTGTGTAAATTGGACCTTGTCCAAATTTAAACATTTCGTTTTCAACACCCCGAAAATACCACCCGATTTTACTAATCGAAGTAATTATATCGTAACCCCCCAAATACAGAGCTATCATCATTATTTGGAATTCGGTTCTAAGCTAAGAACGTACCTAACCAGTTACGCAGGTAACTAATTAAATCAATTAAACTAATTAAAAGCTAATTAACCCCTAATTAACTCACCCTATTATCTTCACTGTGTGCCAGATCACATAACGGATTTAGGGCTCCATCTCGTACAATTGACTCCCTAAATCTATCACTGTGACCCGCGTAACACGTTAAAATAGCAAGGGCGTTAATTGCAACCGGGTTACTGAAAGGAAGATGATGGGGTTATTATGGGTCGAGGCAAGGTGGTTATTGGTTGTAAAGTGGTTATCGAGTGGTTACAAAGTTGCTTTTAAAAACTAATATACTATGTCTGTTTTATGTCCGTTTTCAGAGAGAAAGATGTCGGTCTCAAAACCATACATACCTCGGACTACGTAGCAGTTTAACTGCTAATCGTATCGTTCCTTTCTTCGCTAAAATCTCTCTCACACTCTCATCTCCATTAGAACAGAAAACTGACAGGGCCGAACTTGCTGGTATCAACACCTGAAATATGGAGCTTGTTGTTGACATGGGAGGTCATTGTTACAATGGTGAGTACAGTCAATTGTACTACGTGTGAATCAATTCTGAGATGTACGGAAGAGTGAGATAGAAAGATCATGTTGTTTACAGGTAACTACAATAAAGATGATAAATAATGACTGGACCATCATGTTTAGATGAGAAGAAGGCTCTGACAGTTCAAGATGACAACAAAATTATGGGAAAAGGTGCAAGATGTCAATAAGAGTGCATAAAACTCACAACATATGGGGAATCATAACTTTGTGTTATGGCCTGAAACATCCAATTGAACTCAAATGAAACGTAATGAATTTGATAGTGAACTTATTTAGTTTGTTTGGTGAACTGATTTCATCTGGAATATTGGACATGTCTTCTTTCAAAGGATTTGGGCTCGTTAAAGCTGGCAAATCTACCACGATAAAACGATTTCAGTACACGCCTTATAAATCATGTGGCACTTGTCAATATTTTTTTTAAACCGCGAAGATAAGAAGGGTTAAACAAGGGGACAGTAATCATACCTCGAGGTGGTCTAACTCCATAAGTGCGAGTGTACAATCCAGTACCTCTGAACCCACTAAACTGTTCTGAGGGATTACATCTGCATAGTGGGCCAGAAACTGGGCCGATAAGGCCAACATCTCGACTTGACCAGACTGAACAGCGAACTGTAGTTGCTGGACTTGGACCCGTGTTATTGGTACTACAATCTCTTCTGAAAGAATGGAGAGGGGAGGGAGGTTAGAGTTTTGTATGATTCAGGAATGGAGATGTTAGAAAACTAACCCAAAGAAGGTTAGAAGAGTGGGGGATCAGGGGTTAGAATAGCAACATTGTTATTCGTCGTTATAATTTATTAATTTGATGGAATGAAGATGTATAGATAGATGTAAGAAAGCACAATGAATAATATTATCTGGGTCTCCCATGGGGATAGTAAAATGCTCGGTGAGGGGGAAGAGATGATCTAAATGTTCCAATGCTTTTAAAAACGTAGCTCCCAAATATAACTCATGAGTCATGACCAGAGAAAATTTTAAATTCATCATAAGAATTTTCACTCAATCCATTTTTGACTCTTCTATGCTCCAAAATAGGCTATCTAATTAGCAGCTGCTAGCTGCGAATCAGGATTTGTAGAATGTATGTGTTTTTTCTCTCTATTTTTCTCCATCCCTCCTTCTACATTTCTTATCAACCCCAAACACGTCAGCAGAAACATGCACATGCAGAAACAGGTACATGTACTGCTGGTGCTTGGGGCTCAACATTATGAACCGACAGTTTTACTTCTCCAAAAACCTCCGTTATCTAGGTCCTGAACATGCGGGTTCAAGAGCTAAATCTCGTTCACTTTTAGAATAATAAGATAGGCATCGTGTACCAACATCAATAGTTGCCTCGGCAGTGCATTATGATCTGTATGGAACCGCACCCCCACCCACTATGGCCTTAATTACCGGGACATTATATCCACACACATGTGCTAGCCAATTGGAAAGAGAGAGGGGGGATAGAGAGAGAGATAGAGAGGGGGGGGAGAGAGAGCGGTAAATTAAATAGCATTATGACTCATACCGAATCCCTGTTCACATATATCTCGTGAGTCCGACAGCAAATGTGTGTGTGTGAGTGTAATAATTGTGTAAGCAATGCAATTAATACCGATCTGATAATTTCCCAAAAAAGAAAACTAAAAATATTAGAAAATATAAAAAAAGCTCCCCAACAGGGAATCGAACCCTGGTCGCCCGCGTGACAGGCGGGAATACTCACCACTATACTATTGAGGAGACAAAACGTAACAAAACGAATATGCTTAGTCGGAAAAGCGATTTAAAAGCCGGAAAAGCGGAGGAAAAAAAAGAGTTGACAAAAAAGCTCCCCAACAGGGAATCGAACCCTGGTCGCCCGCGTGACAGGCGGGAATACTCACCACTATACTATTGAGGAGACAAAACGTAACAAAACGAATATGCTTAGTCGGAAAAGCGATTTAAAAGCCGGAAAAGCGGAGGAAAAAAAAGAGTTGACAAAAAAGCTCCCCAACAGGGAATCGAACCCTGGTCGCCCGCGTGACAGGCGGGAATACTCACCACTATACTATTGAGGAGACATTGAAACTGCAATTCCGTGCTCTATATACTGCACACAGTGTAGTGTTTTCTATGTTTGCAGAAGTCCGTGCCACTGGCACTCGTTCGAATTGTGAAATTTCTGTTTCCTACCTCGTGAATCGAAGGAGAAATCGGTGCTTATCGACTCTACTTAGGGTTAGACATAACAAACAAAACCAATTCCCCCGAGTATCCCGGTAAATCCTGGTATCGAAGACACGTCACACTCGGGCGACGTTCGCGCGCACTGACAAGGGGTTACTTCGTTACCAAAGTAAGTCGGGGTCCAACTGTATCAGTTGGAAACCGTAATTGTACCTCTCAGTAGCCTCTCAGTCTAACTTCCTTAGCTAAAATAGTTGTTTTATCCTTTTTAAAAGTTTGAGAGAGAGAGAGAGAGAGAGAGAGAGAGAGAGAAAGAGAGAGCGGTAAATTAAACAGCATTATGACTCATACCGAATGCCTGTTCACATATATCTCGTGAGTCCGGCAGCAAATGTGTGTGTGTATGAGTGTAATAATTGTGTAAGCAATTCAATTAATACCGATCTGATAATCTCCCAGAACAGAAAACTAAAATTGTTGGAAAATAAAAAGACATAAAAAGCTCCCCAACAGGGAATCGAACCCTGGTCGCCCGCGTGACAGGCGGGAATACTCACCACTATACTATTGAGGAGACAGAATGTAACAAAACTAATATGCTTAGTCGGAAAAATAGTTTAAAAAAGCCGGAAAAATGGAGGAAAAAAATTGATAAAAAAGCTCCCCAACAGGGAATCGAACCCTGGTCGCCCGCGTGACAGGCGGGAATACTCACCACTATACTATTGAGGAGATAATAAATTTGCAATTCCGTACTCTATATCCTGCACACAATGTAGTGCTTTCTATGTTTGCATTAGACGCTTGTGCTACTTTGTTTTGTTCATAAAATTGCTACTGGTTGGAGTTGTGAAGTTTCCTGCCTCGTAAATCGAGAGAGAAATCGGTGCTTATCGAATATCGACTCTACTTAGGGTCAGACATAACAAACAGACTATCCCGGTAAATCGGGGTCCAACAGTATCTGTTAGATATGTTTGGTATTATAGCCTCTCAGTCTAACTTCCCTAGCTATAATAGTTGCTTTTTATCCTTTTTAAAAGTTTCAAAAACTCCCAAAGAAGAGCTATTATTTAGGTTCACCATGCCGACTGGGGAGGAAAGACAATAGAGTCTAATTAAGATAATTAAGGGGGCTATTTCAATGTGGTTTAATATTTCAACAAACTACTGATCCAAATATTATGATAATGGGGATATCCCACCTCTCTCAGTATCAACACGACTTGTCCCCCCATTATCCCAGTGCTATCTCTCATTATTGTACGTACAACTAGACTTGCTACCTCATTATTGATCATCCCAGTATCTCTCAGTCTCGTACCTATAGACTTGTCACTTGTTCCCCCATTATCCCAGTGCTATCTCTCAGTATCGTACCTCGAGTCACTTGTTCCCCTCATGAAAGTTACAAGTTACCGAATACATTAGCATCTGTAATTACCCGCAGTATCTAACTGTCTAATCTATGCTGAGTACTGGCCTGTCTAATCTATCATGCTAAACTGTCTCTCTACTGACAGGTATTAATCCAGGTTCCAGGTCGCCATGTAAATATTGAACCATTTAAAATGGTGATACTGCTTAGCATGCTGCCTCTCATGAATAGTGAATGCAGTATGCCAAATGCGTCCACACGTGTCCCCTCCGTGAAGTCGCGTCGGAATAGATATGATTCATAGGATGTTGTGTGATCCAATGGAATGGCAGGATTTTATACACAATGTTAGATGTTGTTGGGTGAGAGAACAGCTTCTATAAGCGATATAGTAATAGTAATGTCCCGAGTGAGGGAGAGAGCGATATAGACAATCGGAGAGACAATGTTATATAGAAACTGAGCCGAGAACTAGAAACTGAGCTGAGAACTGTAGAGACGTTGTGCTTCCCTGTATGCTGCCATTTCATTCACAATCTTTTAGAATTCTCCAGTTTGCTTTGTTTGCTTCGGTGTTTTGTTTGCTTTGTATTGTCATGCATACTATATCAGTAGTAGGTACTTAGTGGTAATTGCCATGCACATATTCTGGAAGACTGATTATATTCTAACCTGTGAACGTGACTCTGTGGGGGGTGACTCTATAGTTCCATCTGATCAAGGGTCTCCACAAGTTTATATGCAACTGATTCCTTCTAGGTCCCTTCTTGGTGCCTATTTATCCAAATGGCCCACGTGTAAAAAGGAGCCTTCTACGAACTTTAGCATTTCCAGTTTTACACCCCTGCCCTTTGCCATCCATTCCTTCCAAATCATCATAATGCCACTATGTAAATCCAAGAAGTTTAGTACAACCATGTCCCTTATTCATGTATTCATGAGGAGAAAACAGCTGTATTCGTAATTAAGTAAGAGCACAGAAATTTCCTTAGTGTACACTAAGGAAAGTTCTGTGCTCTTACTTAATTACGAATACAGCTGTTTTCTACATAGACATTCTAGCTGCTATGCTATGCTCAACAGATCCTTAGAAATTCTAGCTTTTGTATATACTCATTACTCAACAGATCGCCTTGCCTTGTTCAGCTCCCCACTCCGCACACCGAGTGTAAAGTCATAATAACAGATCCCTCAGAATGATTATATTTCTCCTGTTCCTAATTGGTGTGAACCCATCGGAGGATATTGAACCCCTATGGGAGGGTACAGGATCAGTACCTGCCTCTGGATCAGTACCTGCATCGGGTTACCGAACAGGATCTTCGTCTATATCACGTATCTACACCGAGGCGCCCTCAACACCCCCTCCTCCTGCTCCACTGGAGGGGTGTGAGGTTGTTGAGATTAATGGTTATATCCACATACAGTGTGGGGAAGAAGAAGTGTGGATGGGAGGATCTTATCCTGACTCAACTTGGTATCCGCGGTACAAGTGTCCCTATACCGAGGAAACCTTTGTAATAGATGACAAGGCCTGCAATTCAGGTGGGTACTGGGTTTGACCGGGAATCGAACCAGGGACCTCTAGAGAAACATGCTCGGAGCTATACCACTAAGCTACCAAAACCCTATACTAATCGCATTTCATCACTCTACAGGTGGGTACTGTTATCAGTTCTTCAGTACACTTTGCCAGCACGATTGGCCCAAGATAGTCGACACACCTGTACGGTCACTATAGCTGTCCCCTTGATACAGTCTGAAGTATAATGGAAGTGTTTGTGACATCGATGCGTGTTATACTGGTGACACCGCTGGTGATCTCGGTTTACCTGGTAAATTTTGATGTCGATTTACTGCAGTCAACTTCCAATTTGTGCCATTCGAATTTCAGTGCCCCTAGGATACGTGGTTCTACTGTTATGACTCAGTCTCTTTTGCAGAGTTTGACTATCGAACACCGTGTCAACTATTGATTGAGGAGCACGTGACAGTGGAATGTGATGGAGTGTGTGACGTAACCATGTGTGAAGATGAGTCAGATTGTAATGGTGTTCAGTATGGGGTGAATTGCTATGATAGTGGTTAACTCCCTATAGCGAAACAAAGAGGGATAGTCCATTACAATCTTTGAATCTTAAATCTTGTACAGCATTTGTACCTCCATGTACCCAACTCGGATCGTGGGAGGAAGAGTTTTTGCTTGCTTTGTTCAAACCCAAAAGAGGGTCGAGCGAGGTAAGTTTTTGTACGGTAAGTGGAGGTTTGAATACTATCTGATACTCTTCCTTATACAAGATGTGTGTACCCCATCTTCAATTCTGTGATGAGGGTGAGAACCATATTGGATGTGACGCCCAACTTGTTAACCATACAGACTTGGATCAGGTTGAACAACAATTGAGAAATGACCAGTGCATTCGATTAGTGTAAGTAGAATTATCAACAGTATAATACATGTTCTATAATGTAAGATTGTTAGATAGCCTTACTAGCTTGCCTCTAATCATTAGCACGATTACTTATTATGTATTAGGCGTTTGAATAACTATAGCTAGTTTGACTAATGACTATTTCAACTAATTAATTAAAGCACAACCGTTTCAGAGGTGGAATTTACATAACAACGATCCAACAAAGTCAGCGATGCTACGGTTTACACTCCGACAGTAAGTTTACCAGGTCAACAACAAAAAAGCAAAGCTAAATGATAAACCTTCCATATCTAATATTATTATAAGCAACTTAATCTGTAATACTATTAATAATGTGTTTTTCAGATGAAGAAATTTGCGCCTCATACTTCTCGGCATACCGTGATCAGACGAATTGCAGTGATCCTGAACGAGTGGTGATAGTTGGTTGCACACTCAACGGATACCCAACCATTATATCCCTTTGGGGAGTCTGCAAATACGACAGCTATCTGTGTGATGATGGTTTTGAAAGGGAATGTTTGGCGTTGAGTTCAGAGCTTTGCACCAATGTTCACCGGGGGGTTATCAATGATGGAACTGAAGATTGTGAATCAGCTGTTGATGAGGCCTGGGAGGTGACATCACAGTTTACCTGTGAGCGACGGTACAGCTCCAACTACACACTGAGGCGACCACTTCCCCTTCCTCTTGATTGGATCATGGATGGCGTGGTGGACTGTCTGAACGGGGAGGATGAGGTGGAAGGGAAATGGCTGAAATGTGGCAATGGCACATTTACAAGATATGTTGAACCGGGTTTTAGTGTCTGTAGGGAGGTTATGATTTGCCTTGAGACTACCCCTGGGATTGACGACAGTTTCATTCGAATGGAGGAGTTATGTGATAGGACGAACACTTGTTATTTTGAGAACGAGTTGTGTGATGCTGTCAAAGGAGTCAATGACATTGTAGATGTGGTCAGGAAGAAAGAGGACGAGTTTTGGGTTTCCCACTGTTTCCACCGACCAATTATTGACTTGGAACACCAACTTGGTCCTTGCCGGAAAATCGAGCACACCACCGGAATCACTCCATCGGTATTCGATTTGAACCTCACGAGTTCCATTGTTAATATCCCGGTAAGCAGTGTTTCAGACTGTTTATACTTCTACGGGGAGAGCTATGTTTACCTGACATGTAACGGGAAATGCAACAATGCTATGTGCCCCCTTCTACCAATGCCCCCACAGTCCTGCCACAACTACCCTGACCGAAAGGTTTACACTCTAGCTGACAAGACCCCAGCGGCCCTGATGACGGTTCTGAAGACGTCCAACCAGCCAGGATCCTATGAAAACAGGTTGTTCCCTTGTGATAATGGCAACTGCGTTCTCTACAATGAGGTGTGTAATCTGCGGGATAACTGCGGTGATGGAACAGATGAAAGGTCGTGCAATAATTCCTTTAAATGCACTTCTAGTAGTGCAACCTTCCTTCCCCTCGGCTCCGTGTGCAATGGCGATGTGGAGTGTGAGGATTTCTCGGATGAATGTCAGGAACAGTGTTCATCATTCAACAAAAACATCTTTGCGAATAACTATCTGAGGTTTACCAGCTTCACAATCGGTTTCCTAGCAACAGGACTGAATCTGTTCACAGTGGGGCATAGCTTGTGGACATTGCCAAAACATAGGACATTCGAAGCATTTGCGAACAAGGCTGGAATTCTGTTGGTTAGCCTGGGAGACCTCATGATTGGAGTGTACCTTATTTGCATCTCTGTGAAAGATTTCATCTTCTACCAGAACGGGAACTATTGTCGTGAGAAGTACAGCTGGTTGAGTTCAGATACATGTTCTCTTCTTGGTGTTCTCAGTACTGGTGGAACACAGCTGTCCCTTTTTGCAATGACCACGCTTAGTATCATCCGAGTTACAAACCTTCGAAACCTTATCCAGAGCGAAATATGTTCAACGAAGTCTGGAACTAAGATAGCTGTCATACTCTTACTACCAGTAGTCTCCAGTTTTATAGTTGCAAGTATTCCCCTTTTCGAGCTCTTCGAAGACTACTTTGTGAACGGACTTTACTACCATCAATCTCCTCTATTTGTCGGGCCAATAGATAAAACTGCCCATTTCGCGGCGTTCAGGGAGTATTTTCATGGGAGGTCCCTGCTCAGTACACAAGTCAGTTTCTCTTGGAAGAATATCCGGTCCTTGGCAATGGACATGTTCACCAAGGATGATGGAGGTAAGTATTTAGCTGTCCAGTGTGCTACAGACCCGTTCTTGTGTCAGATAGAACGAAAGGGCCAAGCTGTGTGTCAGAAAGGTTTTTGCTTGTTCGCTAAACTCAATACACAGTGCCACATTTAACCACTGAAGTTGTTTTCTTTCCAGGAGTATCACAGGAAACGATTGGTTTCTATGGCAACGACGGAGTCTGCATCTTCAAATACCTGGTAACCAGGGACGACCCTCAATGGATCTACTCAACCTCCATCATCGCCATCAACTTAGCATGTTTTGTCATCATATCAGCGTGCTACCTCATTATTGCAGCTCAAACTGCTCGATCTTCTCGGAACGTCCAGGCTGTATCTAGAACTAACGTGAAACTGCAAGCTAAAATCACGGCAATTATTGTTACAGATATGTGCTGTTGGCTGCCTCTCTGTGCTGTAGCGATGTTACATTTGGGTGAAGTGATTGATGCGTCACCCTGGTACCCCTACTTTTCTATAATCATCCTACCCATCAACTCTGTAATCAATCCGATTCTCTACGAACCACTCATCTTGAAGTATTTGATCAGTAATAGTAGAAGCAATAATTACAGTCACCTCCTCTGATTTCTATGAAACTTCTCCCATGCTAAGAGGTGGCAATAGAGGTTCAAATACCGCTGA
>AVPN01000052.1:89451-101278 GCA_000695325.1 Pleurobrachia bachei | reverse complement strand
GCTGAAGACGTCCAACCAGCCAGGATCCTATGAAAACAGGTTGTTCCCTTGTGATAATGGCAACTGCGTTCTCTACAATGAGGTGTGTAATCTGCGGGATAACTGCGGTGATGGAACAGATGAAAGGTCGTGCAATAATTCCTTTAAATGCACTTCTAGTAGTGCAACCTTCCTTCCCCTCAGCTCAGTGTGCAATGGAGAAGTGGAGTGTGAGGATTTTTCAGATGAATGCCAGGAACAATGTTCATCTTTCAACAAGAACATCTTTGCAAACAACTACCTGAGATTCACTAGCTTTACTATCGGGTTCCTGGCAACAGGACTGAATCTGTTTACAGTGGGGCATAGCTTGTGGACATTGCCAAAACATAGGACATTCGAAGCATTTGCGAACAAGGCTGGAATTCTGTTGGTTAGCCTGGGAGACCTCATGATTGGAGTGTACCTTATTTGCATCTCTGTGAAAGATTTCATCTTCTACCAGAACGGGAACTATTGTCGTGAGAAGTACAGCTGGTTGAGTTCAGATACATGTTCTCTTCTTGGTGTTCTCAGTACTGGTGGAACACAGCTGTCCCTTTTTGCAATGACCACGCTTAGTATCATCCGAGTTACAAACCTTCGAAACCTTATCCAGAGCGAAATATGTTCAACGAAGTCTGGAACTAAGATAGCTGTCATACTCTTACTACCAGTAGTCTCCAGTTTTATAGTTGCAAGTATTCCCCTTTTCGAGCTCTTCGAAGACTACTTTGTGAACGGACTTTACTACCATCAATCTCCTCTATTTGTCGGGCCAATAGATAAAACTGCCCATTTCGCGGCGTTCAGGGAGTATTTTCATGGGAGGTCCCTGCTCAGTACACAAGTCAGCTTCTCGTGGAAGAATATCAGATCTTTGGCAATGGACATGTTCACCAAGGACGTAGGAGGTAAGTTTTTAGCGCTGTTGGTTTTTAGCTATCCAGAGGGCTACAGAACCGTTCCCGCGTGTACCAGAGAGAAAAAAGGGCCAAGCTGTATGCCAGAATGGTTTTTGCTCATTTACTAAAATCAATTCTCAATTTAGCCACATTTAACTTAATCTTTCCAGGAGTATCACAGGAAACTATTGGTTTCTATGGCAACGACGGAGTCTGCATCTTCAAATACCTGGTAACCAGGGACGACCCTCAATGGATCTATTCCACCTCCATCATAGCCATCAACCTGGCATGTTTTGTTATCATATCAGCTTGCTACCTTATTATTGCCGCTCAAACTGCCAGATCTTCTAGAAATGTCCAGGCTGTATCTAGAACTAACGTGAAACTGCAAGCTAAAATCACGGCAATCATTGTTACAGACATGTGCTGTTGGCTGCCTCTTTGTGTGGTAGCGATGTTACATTTGGGTGAAGTGATTGATGCATCCCCCTGGTACCCCTACTTTTCTATCATAATCCTTCCTATCAACTCTGTGATCAATCCGATTCTGTACGAACCACTCATCTTGAAGTATTTGATCAGTAAGCCACTGCAGATGGTTAGATTCGGGACTAATTTGACGCTGAGAAGTGTGACTTCCGTTGTTGGTAGATCAAGAGGAAGTGTTCAGAAGACTAGTGGTGAGGCTCCCCCAGTAGTAGAAACTGAAACCTGAACTGTGAAACTTATCTAATTGTGAGTTGAGTTGTTCATGCTTCATGTCCGATTTATAGGACTCGCTACATTTTATCCCATACTGTCATGTATTTTGCTAATCGGCTGGTTAAGAAGAGTGAGCTCTGACCTTGTCTTTTCAACCGTGACAGAACAAATCTTGAGTATTAAACGACCATGGATGTTAATTGTTAATATGCACTCATACATTCTCTAACTTATTTATCTCTCCTTGTTTCTCCAATCTCTCTCTTAATCCCTCAACACTCCTCCCCAAATAAAACGGAATGCACTATATCCCAATCTCTCCCCAATCTTGCGGGGCTCACCAACAACTTATTCAACAGCACATTTTACTTTGGTACACATGTTAGTTATTGATGCCATATCAGACATTTTCTGATGGCGGCCAGCTGTTTATCCTAGAAATCGAGAAAAGTGAAATTGCCACGCCTATGATAACGCCTTGGGCACGGAAGGATATTGAAGACGAACTTGCCACACTAGAAGATACGCCACCCGTTGAAGAAACAGCTAAAGGGGAACCAGTTCCTGAAGCGGAGCAACCAGTCGAATCTAATCTGTTTGAAGACTTTCTGAGATTATTCCAGAAAACTCCCGAGCAAAAGGAGCCCGAGATAGAAATATCTGCGATAGAAAGCGAACCTGAAGAAGAGACACTTGGATTTTTACTCGCTGACGCAGCAGAAAACAAAGCTGATCTACTGGCAATGATGGCTGAAGAACAATCTTCGGTGGCTGAACCCGAGACATCTAAGACACCTGAACCAGAAAAGACACCAGAACTCCAACCTGACCCACAGCCTGAACTCCAGCCTGACCCACAGCCTGAATATCAGGAACCGGAAAAGGTAGGAAAGTCTAAAAGCTTTGGTCTTTTGAAGGCCATGAAAAAGTTTGGCAAGAAGAAAAAGAAAAAGAAATCTGCTGGTGACGATAAAAGTGTGACCTTTTATTCTGCGGTGGAGGAGCAACAGCTTGTTGATGAGCCAACTCCCGAAGTGCCCGTGGTGGTCGAGGAACCTGTTGCTGAAATACCCGTATTAGCACCATCGCCAGAAACCGAAGAGAAACAACCTGAACCAGAGTCAGTAGAACCAGAAGAACCAGAGCAGGTAGAACCAGAGCTGGAACCGGCAGTCCAGCAAGAGCCACCGCAGCCGACACCTGCAGAGCCAGAAATAGAGCTAGAAGTAGAAGCTCCACCTGAACAGGAGCCTGCTCAAGAACCAAAAGGATTTTGGACAACATGTTTCAACAGGGTTGAACCGAGTCCTGAACCCGAGCCTCTGATCCCAGATCCAGATCCTGTCATAGAACCAGAAACTGTGATTGTTGAGCCAACACCTGTTGTTATGGCACCAGGTCCAGGACCAGTGGTAGATCCAGTGATAACTCCAGAGCCTTCCCCGGTTCCTTCTAAACCAGAAGCAACTCCGGAGCCTATTCGAGAGCCCAATCCACAGCCTGAAGCGGTGCAAGAGCCAAAGATACCAGAAGTGGAACCTCCAGCCGAACCGGAGCCTACTGCAGAACCGAGCGGCTTTTGGTCGTGTTTCAAGGGAGATCCAAGTCCTGAGGTGGAGCCAGAGGAACCAGCGATAGAAACTGAGATTGATGAGCCTGTGCTTATACATTCACCGGAAATTGAGATGATGGTAAAAACTCCTCCTTTGCCAGCAAATAAAGTAGCTCCCGAACGCCCAAAAACGCCGACGCCACAGTCCCTAAAGATAGCTACTCTAGTATCAATAAAAGAGCCGACTCCAGAAACCCTAAAGAAGGCTACTCCAGAACCAATAGAAGAGCCGACTCCAGAACCCGCAAAACCGCAAACTCCACAACCACCAAAAGATGCGACTCCTGAGCCTCCAAAAGAGCTTACCCCAGTGCCCCCTAAAGAGTCGACTCCGGAGCCCCTGGAAATTCTTGAACCCGCCCCTATTGCAGTTTCTACTTCAATACCTATCCCTAAACCCAAAAAAGAGGCGACCCCTGTGCCCCCAAAAGAGGCAACTCCGGAGCCACCAAAAGTGCCTTCTCCTGAGCCCCCAAAAGTGCCTTCTCCCGAGCCCTCTCCAGAGGCACTAAAAGAAGCAACTCCGGCCCAGTGGCTTTTTATAGCGAATGGGCGAATCCCATTCGCAGCGAGAAATTTGACTGACAGCAGAAAAACCGAGAGAAAATATCCCTGTTTTGCTTGCTAATACTGCTGTCGCACCCCATTAGTGCTCTAATGTGATCGTTACATGATTAGAGAGCCACAATTTCATGTACGTCGGAGATAAAAACTAAGGCCAGTTTCTCTCTTTAAGTTAATGTTTCTGCATCGATTAAGGTGGTTACTAACTTCCCTTACCTCAACGGTTCAGAAGTTACGTTTTAAGCTCTTATTTAAGTGGTAAATAAGAGCTTAAAACCTAACTTTTGAACCGTTGAGGTAAGGGAAGTTCACAACCACCTTAATCGCTGCAGAAACATTGACTTAAAGAGAGAAACTGGCCTTAGTTTTTATCTCCGACGTACAGGAAAAGCACAAATGGCACTTGAAGTTTGGTCCTGTGACCAAAATTCAGTCTACCCCGCTTTTCGTACCGAATTCGAACGAGTTTAGGCTTCCGTCCGATTTTGGTGCATATTGCCATCCTAGCGGACATCTGTGCGAAGTCTGGAGTCTCAACTCCAAAATTTCAATTTCGAACTTAGGGGCCATTTTAGCGATTTTCAATTAGCGATAATTAACGAACCAAACATTGTTCAGACTCAAACTCAGCGGTATTTGAACCTCTATTGCCACCTCTTAGCATGGGAGAAGTGTTTCATAGAAATCAGAGGAGGTGACTGTAATTATTGCTTCTACTATAAGCCATTGCAGATGGTTAGATTCGGGACTCATTTGACCGTAAGAAGTGTGACTTCCGTTGTTGGGAGATCAAGAGGAAGTGACCAGAAGACTGATGGTGAGGCTCCCCCAGTATTGGAAACTGAAACCTGAACTGTGAAACTAATTTTGAGTTGAGTTGTTTAGACTTCAGCGTAAACACAGTCTAAGGCGAAATAAGTTATTTGCTTCATGTCCGATTTATAGGACTTGCTACATTTTATTTTGAATGTCATTTTGAATGCTACACTTTATCACGCTAAAATAGTGTCATGCATTTTGTTAATCGGCTGGTTTAGAAGAGTGAGCTCTTAACTTATATGTACCGTGACGGGCAGGAATAAATCTTGAGTATACGATTTCTCTCTTAATATTCCTCTCAACACTCCCCAAATGGAGGAATGCACAATAACTCTCTCCCCAATGTTGCGGGGCTCACCAACATCAATTTATTCAACAACACATTTACTTGTCTTGTGTTTACATTAGTTATTCATGCGGATTCATGCCCTATCAGACATTTTCTGATGGCGGTAAGCTTTTTATCCTAGAAATCGAGAAAAGTGAAATTGCCACGCCTATGATAACACCTTGGGCACGGAAGGATATTGAAGACGAACTTGCCACACTAGAAGATACACAACCCGTTGGAGAAGCAGCATCTAAAGCGGAACCAGTTCCTGAACAGAAGCAACCAGTCGAGTCTAATCTGTTTGAAGACTTCCTGAGATTATTCCAAAAAACTCCCGAGCAACAGGAGCCGGAGATATCTGCGGCAGAAAGCGAACCCGAAGAAGAAACTCTTGGATTTTTGCTCGCTGACGCAGTAGAAAACAAAGCTGATCTACTGAAAATAATGGCTGAAGAACAATCTTCCATGGCTGAACCTGAGAGATCTAAAACACCTGAACCAGAAAAGACACCTGAACCACAGCCGGAACCACAACCTGAACTCCAGCCTGACCCACAGCCTGAAAGTCTGGAACCGGAAAAGACAGGAAAGTCTAAAAGCTTCGGTCTCTTGAAGGCCATGAAAAAGCTTGGCAAAAAGAAGAAGAAGAAGAAAACCAATGGTGACGATAAAAGTGTGACCTTCTACTCTGCGGTGGAAGAGCAACAGCTTGTTGACGAGCCATCTCCGGAGCTTCCAGTGGTTGAGGAACCTGTTGCTGAGGTACAATCATCAGAAACCGAAGAGAAACCAGAGCCGATAGAACCAGAACCGGTAGAACTTGAGCTAGAAATGGTAGAAGAGCTAGAGCCGGTAGTCGAACAAGATCCACCGGAACCGGCACCCGAAGAGCCTGAAACAGAGCCAGAAGTAGAAGCTCCAACTGAACCGGAGCTAGCTCCAGAACCAAAAGGATTTTGGACAACATGTTTCAACAGGGTTGAACCAAGTCCTGAACCCGAGCCTCTGATCCCAGATCCAGATCCCGTCATAGAACCAGAAACTGTGATTGCTGAGCCAACACCTGTTGCTATGGAACCAGATCGAGGCCCGGTGGTAGATCCAGTGAAACCGCTAACTCCAGAGCCACCCCCAGAAGCATTTCCGGAGCCTATCCGAGAGCCCTCTCCCCAGCCTGAAGCGTTGCAAGAGCCAAAGATACCAGAGATAGAGCCTGAAGCTGAACCGGAGCCTACTGCTGCAGAACCGAGCAGTTTTTGGTCATGTTTCAAGGGAGATCTAAGTCCTGAGGTGGAGCCAGAGGAACCAGTGATAGATACTGAGATCGAGGAGCCGGTTCTTATACATTCACCGGAAATTGAGATGATGGTAAAAACTCCTCCTTTGCCAACAAAAGAAATCACTCCTGAGCGCCCAAAAACGCCGACGCCACAGTCCCTAAAAAAGGCTACTCCAGAGCCAATAAAAAAGCCGACTCCAGAGCCAATAAAAGAGCCGTCCCCAGAGCCCCCAAAAGCACCGACTCCTGAGCCTCCAAAAGCACCGACCCCAGAGCCTCCAAAAGCACCGACTCCTGAGCCCTCTCCATTGCCCCCTAAAGAGGCGACTCCAGAGCCCCTGGAAATTCTTGAACCCGTCCCAATTGCAGTGTCAACTTCAATACCTATCCCTAAACTCAAAAAAGAGGCGACTCCCGAGCCACCTAAAGTGCCTTCTCCTGTACCACCAAAAGTGCCTTCTCCCGAGCCCTCTCCAGAGCCGCTAAAAGGAGCAACTCCAGAGCCTCCAAAAGAGCCAACTCCCGATACCCTTACAAAATCTGCGACACTTCTCGAACCAACCCCCATTGCAGTGTCAACTCCAATAGTCGAACCTAAAACCCAACCAGAGCAATCAATTGAACCAGCTTCTATTCCAGAGCCACCAACTGAACCAGTTCCTGTTCTTGAACCAATAAATGAACCTGTCCCAGAACCGCTAGTTGAGCCCATTCCCGATTCTCAGCCAACAGAACCTGAAGAGAAAGGCTTCCTTTATGGGACATGCTTTCACCCAGTACCAAATACCCCTGAACCTGGTCCAGGAGAACCTGATGCGGAACCAGGAGATGAACCTACCCCGGATACGGAGGATCCTGTGGAGAACCTAGAAGAAGAAGGAGATGCAGACTCTGGGATTGGGGACCTACCATCTGAATCACCGTCCTTTATTGACTCAATCATTGATTCGGTTAAACGAGGATTCGGTAAGATCTCACTAGGTGGGTCCCTTGAAGCCCTTGCAGAGGGGTTAGATGAGCTGGAGGATCTGGCAGAGGATTTGGAGGATATGGTTGATGTGCCTCCCATGGTTGAGATGAACATGAACCTGATGGGAGGGACAAAGGTGGTGCTGACCATGGTAGCCGAGGGTCCTGTCACTGTTATGTCTGGGAATCAGTTTCTCTTGGCAACTGGACCTGTTATTATCGCCCCGGTGTTACCATAATGAGAGTAATGGACGTATTATCTTATGGACGTATGTGAGGTGCAAGAGTTTTCAAAAATAGTAGAACAATTTCCATTTGCATGATGTAGCTAATATAGTTTCTAAATTTCCGATCAACTTTGTTTTATTATGGACTATCACTATCATGTACAACACTCAGTGTGCGTGTATGATGTGAGTGCTTTTACCATCTATGACAATATGGAGAGTGTACAAATTACATGGTGCTTCAGAAGCTACATACACACACTCCGCCCGGGTGAGCTATTTTGGGAATTCTGTCGGAAATAACCCCAGGGAAAAGACACGCCAATAAAAATGGTATTGAAGCATGAAAAAAGGGGTGGAGGGAGAGAATTTTACATCGTATTTAGAAGGATGGTACAAGAAGGAAGGTAAAAAGCATAAAAAGTGAAAATAAAAACAGTCGGGACTTACCGGGCTGCTCGGGGGATCTGACCCCGATCTTACCGGTAAGTACAAAAAAAGCTCTTCACAGTATGTTTCTACTTACTTACACTCTTCACAGTGTGTTTCTACTTACTTAGTGCTGATAGAGATCCCTCTCCTTCATCCTCCCCCTCCAAAAGTGGTGCAGTTAAACCGTACCCCTTGAATCGAGGTTGAAGGGAGGGACAGACCCAAGCACAAGGTATCCACTGTAACGCCCATCTCCAATCCATATACTATATACAGGGGGAGAAAGGAAGAGGTTAACGAGGGGTTAACACAGGGGAGGGCGTTAACATAGATTACAAGACACCAATGGTATGGGATTAGGGTTAGATCCAAAGAGGAATCAAATGGGCCAATAAATAAACAAACAAAAGTTCTGAAAGAATAAATCCAGTTCAAAATCATTCACAATTCTATACTTCTATAAAATAAAACACACATTTAAAACAAGAAATATAAAACAAATAAAATTTACTCCACTGTTTTGTTTTCTGTTGGAGACGAGGGTTCACCCTCTGCCCCTTCCCGCTCTCCTGCTTCATTCCTCTCACTCAATATCTTGGCAAAATATTGAAAGTTCCTATCTCCAGCCTTCCACTCTTCCACAATCCTCCGTTTAAACCAGCGGTATTTCTTAGTGGGTACCCACCTTCCCTTCACCTCAGCCTCCCACTCCACCAACTGATCATGAAAACCAGTGTTAGGGTGGGCTAGAGGATGGTTGATTTTAACAGACTTCAGGGCAGTGTAATAGTCCACATTGAAGGTGTCAATGATAAAACAGATTATTGCAGAAGAACTCCGTGACATACCAGCCTGACAGTGAACTAATACACGGCCTTTCTTAAGACCATCAGCAATAACTTTGCTGATTTTAGGAAAAAACGGACTCATATCCTCAACGGAACAATCGTAGATTTTAATGTGTTGATAATCAACGATTCCCTTCATTTTTGGCTCATGTGGCAAGGGTTTCTCGTACATTGTCAGGACAGTTTTTATTTGATGGGCTTCAAGATAAAATGGCTTTGTGTAGTGAATACCACTGATAAATAAATCAGGTAGAACTTCATCCATTCCTAAAAATGGTAGAAAGTGTTTATAACAAAAAGCAGCGCCCCTCTCTTTTATTAACAACTTTTCTTATCTTAGAAAAAGACCCACGGGATCTCCGTAGAATGAGTTTTTTGTGCAGCAAATAAGCGTCATTGGCAATCCAAGGTTTAGACAACTGCTCTGCCTCCCATTTTCGAAGTTGTTTCTTAAACCCAAGATTTGGCCCTGCCTGCGGTCTTCTTTGCTGAATTATAGATAGCGATTTTTCAAATGTTATACCAAATGTAGGTATCATATAAGCAATAACAGCGGAGACACTTCGTGAAAAACCCGCGGCACAATGCACTAAAACGGGCCCGTTTTTTAATCCCTCAGTGATCCATTGAACAAAGTTAGGAAACTGAGAGTACAAATCAACACCCATATTGTCTTCACAACTGAAGAAATGATATTTATCAACATCAGAAATGATCTTTTCGGGGAGTCTACAGCCCATGACAGTTATAATAGTGCGTATTTTGTGCGTTTCCAGTCGATCTAAAGTTACTTGGCTTCTCCCACATACGAATATACCAGGAAGGACTTCGTTGGTCTCAGTAGAAAACTTCAGCATGGTTTAGAGTTAGGTAATTCACGGTCAACGAGTGGCAAAAGATTAAAAAAAAGACGAAAAATAAAAAAAGGGAGGAAATTTCAAATCGCGCGCATCACAGAATTCAAAGATTGCAAATTTGTTTACATTGCGCGGCGCGAAAAAATATTATGCGCGTTTTTTATTTGCGCGTGCCAAATCTTCAACTTTTGGAAGAACCTTTGAAGGCTATTAACCGAATTCATTTCCTCCCATTCAACAAACAAATAAAAACAATGAATATTTAACATTATAAAATCAAATAGAAAGGTTCTCGACGCTGTTTAATAAATTTTTATAAACTGGGCACAGCTCATCTAACTTAGTTAGTAACTCCCTGTGAGAGGTGCACTGTGAAATGTGTGTAAAAAAGGTGTCTAATGTAAACCAGTACTGCAGCTGTATGTGATGTAAAACAATGCGCCTCAGAATGAAAGGAGGGGAAGCATATTAAAAACTTAAACATGGAGATGTATATCCTTGCTCTCTTTCTCTCTCGCTCAATTTGTTAAACTATTTTTAAATATAAGTTCACATGACCGGCAGTGTCTTGATTTTACTTTTTTCATCCCCAAAAAGTAGGCTCTGTGAGATAAATATAAAAGAGAGATTTCGAGGGGAGAGGAATTTGTTCTTTTTTTCTTCTCTAGTTTATACCTGTAAGTAAACATGTATTCAAATTAAAACAATTTACATAGCGGAATTCAATAGACAAAAACTCGGACTATAACATTATATTACAATTACTACTGAGCTGTATAAGTGGTTGTGTGTGTGGGGGAAATGAGTGTGAGATTATTTGGAATTTGCTATTATAATTATGATTAATACATATAATATATGTTTAATGCGTGTTATATATGATTGTGTAATCTAATTCTAAATTATGATAGAGTCGGTCTGTCTGTATTATAAAGGGGCGGGGCAGCACACCCTAATTTTAGGAACCGACCGAAAGTAAACAACTAATCATAACTCGTTATTTAGGTCACGTGACTAGTTATCAGCCAATCAGGGACCAGTATTTCGGTCGGTTCCTGCTTCTCAAGTTATATCCTCCAGCTGAGAAAGAAACATATCTGCATCAAAGGCTCCGTTATTAGCACTCGATTTCTTAGCAAGAGTCTTCGCATTCTTATTCAACTTTGATTTCAATTTCGCTTTTATGTTGGGCTTCTTTTGCGTTCGTTTTGGTTTGGTGTTGTCCTGGTTTGGAGCAGCAGGGGGTTGTTGTGGGATGGGCGGGGTTAGAAAGCCGGTAGCCACTGGACCACCAGGTACCCCTCCTCCCACAACAGGCCTGATGAATTGGAACATCTGGTGGGATTGAGGGGATAGTTGCCGCGGTAGAATGATCCTCTCACGGGGCCGCTGTTCGTTAGGATACACTGACTGAGGAGGAGGAGTTGGAAACCTACCACCTTGGAATTTATGGAGAGTTGGGGGTTTCTGATCACACGAAAACCTCTGATCCCCGCCTGGAGGTGCAGCAAACCTCTGATCCCCACTCGATGTAACCATGGCAATGCCTGGAGATGCAGCACCAGGAGAATTGTATCGAGGTGTGGTGGGTGAGAAGAACTGTTGTTGGACCGAAGAGGGCGAATTTGGAGTGTTTGAGGAGACGAAACAACCCCCAGTTGGAGAGTTGTAAAACCCTGGACTACCACCGTTTCTGAAGGCCATGTTACTTGGCATATTAGGTGTCATAACAGGCCTGTGGGACATACCAAGAGGGGTCGTGGGTGTCATTTTACCAGATAACCGTGGTCCCCCTGCCACCGCGATCCCAGATGGCGAGTTAGTGGAGGATGGAGGGGTACTGACTCGAGAAACTGGAGGGTTAGCTGGGGATAGAACAGCATTTGGGTTTGGGCCACCTAAAGTCCTCGGCTGTTTATGGGAGGAATTAGCTGGGTTAGTTTTCGGAGTGACTCCCTTCCCGATCATGGACCCTAGTGTCATTGGTGCTTTTGGAGACCCAGCGGTTGTCATTGGACCAGCTGTTGTCATGGAACCAGCCGTTGTCATGGGAGACGGAAAGTTGCTAGGGCCCAGGACGAAATGTGAAATGTTATCCAGGTTCGTGTTACCATGGAGATTCAACTTGCCAACTGTTGCCCTGGTGTTGCTAGGGAGGGTTCCTCTCATGTTGCTAGGGGGGGTTCCTCCCATGTTGCTAGGGGATGTTCCTCTCATGTTGCTAGGGGGTGTCCCTCTCATGTTGCTAGGGGGTGTTCCTC
>AVPN01000052.1:18683-32578 GCA_000695325.1 Pleurobrachia bachei | reverse complement strand
CCTCCGAAACAGGCCAGCGCATGGAGAGATGTATCGTGACCTAGGGAGAGATGTATCGTGACGTAGGTGGAAAGATTTGTTGAGAGGAAAATACAGTGGAAGGGAATGAGCATTTCACATATCTAGACTTTAAAACGAACCAGAGTGGCAAAACAGATGAATTATGACTGATAAGGTCTGTTTGTTTGATATACAACTCTACCCACCGATAGCTTGGGTGAGGGCCCTGACTGTTATGTATACTGTAATTGCCCACCTTTAGCCTGGGTGAGGGCCCTGATTGGTCGACTCATGCTCTCATTAGCGACATCAATAAAACCCAACGCCACCTCACTAACACTCATCTCCCGTCCTAGAAACTCATTAACCTCCCGTGTCAGGACTTCAAATTTGCTAACAGTCGCCGCTAAATTCAGAGGCTCATCCTCATTCGGACCAAATATCTTCGGAAAATGTTCCGGTCTAAGTCTCCCAAGTATCAGATTTGCATCGGTAACAGTAAGCGGACCTCCCTTGTTATAGCATGTTGGTCCAGGGTTAGCACCAGCACTCTCAGGACCTACTACAAAGAGTCCAGCCCGGAAAATGAGGCAGGATCCACCCCCTGCTGCGACAGTGTTGATGTCAAGTTGGGGAGCTTGGATACTGACACCTGCAGTTGTGGTCTCGAAGACGTGTTCGTAGGTGCCGGCATAGCGGGATACATCTGTTGAGGTACCTGGGTGATGGGGGTGTGTTTCGGGTATTGTAAATATGTCTAATTAGTTGTAATTAAACATTCTACTCATGTTAGAGTACTCTCCACAAACATCAAAGTTCTACAGACTGCTGACTTGAAACTACAAATTCAAAATTAAGTAATACACCCCATTGATTCGATAAAAGCGGTGAGCTTAATATACCTCCCATGTCAAACCCAACGAGAGGTGCTCCTGAGGGGGACGTCTGGGCGTACCCCACCACCCCACCCGCTGGTCCTGACAAGATAGCGTGGCTCCCGGTGAAAGAAGATGCCCGTGTCAAACCTCCATCAGACTTCATGAACATCAATGGAACATCCTGGAGAGGGGGAAGGGTTGTCGGGCACTGACTGTGCAAAGAGGACAGTCTTATATGAGAAAATAGAGGGAGGAGGGTGTTGTCGGGAATTAGGGAGCTGGGAGAGACTTGTTTGCTTAAAGAAGAGGATAATGTGCTAGGTGGAATTAAAATTTAAAGAGGGTGAGTAATAGGGGAGCGTAGGGGCCGCTGTACCTTCAAGTTATCCTTAAAGTTGCTCATGAAACCCTCCAGATAAACTTGGATATGTGGAGTTAGATAGGCATCAGCACACGCTAGAAGGAGGGGTTCAGTTAGTACATCTTGCTCGATTCTCTGTTTCACCAAGGGTTGGAACATAACAAACCCGTCAGTTAGAAATACGGTTTATGATCAACTATACTCCCCTCTCCATGCGCCACTGAGCTGAGTCATTAGTATAAATACCTGTATGTCCTCGTGGTACTATTTTAACCATCTCCATCACTTTGTGAGACATTGAAATGTTCTTGAACCCCAACTCCTTCGCTATCTCAGCAACTTCTAATTCGTGTGATGCGAAACTGAACAATAGTCGATGTCAATGTTACAGTAGTGGTATATAATACCGGGTGTTATTATGTTCTAACCCTCCCCGGGGCTCGGGAAAGGCAATCTAGCTTGGCAAACCAGGTTATATTAACGTCAATCACAATTCTGTTATTTATTTACTTTTGTCTTTTGTGTGTTAATTCTTACCAATAAGAGTGAAGTAGTGCAATAGCAATACTGTTTATGCCAGTATTCTTTAACTCTTGTAAATCCTTCCGTACCTTCTCTCGGTTTACTCTCCGTTCAACGACAATCTATAGTTATATTTGTTGATTAGAACACACCGTGGGTTAATTGGTTGGTTAATAAGTTAATCTAAACTAGAACCCCCTCTGTACCTAACTCTGTACCTAACTCTGTACCTAACTCTTTGTCATTTCAGGAGACAGGAGGATCCTATTTAACTTACTTTTTTATGTGACTTAGGATATAGTTGACAGTTATCCTGTACTGGTACAACCCTTTCATCAATCTCCAGGACACTTTTATATAGCACCTCAGGGCACTCACACGACTAGGAGGGAATTGTATTAATTAGTATGGCAGCGGAGAAAGTTATCTAAATCTAGTTGATCGATCATGATCTACCGAACTCTCGCAGAGTGAAATGTGAGCCACACAACTATATATAGTAACTTACGAGATCGAATATAGATGGTCGAGCTTGGTTGCCAATGTGTAGTAGATCTTTGAATCCCTTTGTGACACAAAATGCCATTGGCTCCCCCTTCCGTTCCAATAAAGCATTGGTTGCCACAGTAGTGCCCATCCTAATCCAATCAATCTGAGACGTCTCAATCGGGTAGACCATTTCTTCTCCTGAAAACTGCCCTTCGGTTAGGGACCGCCTTTCTCATTAGCGGTCAGCTTTACAACCATGAAATCAACTTCGAAAACGGAAAATTTAGAAATGTTCTCTGCACACCTTGGAAATAAGACGGCGTATCGCTTCACTGGGGGCATCTTTGTAATGATAATCCTCAGAAAGAAGCTTGTAGACAAGTTGAGAACCATCAGGATTTTCTACGTAGACGTCCGTAAAGGTGCCGCCTCGGTCTATCGCGAATTTAAACCCCATTTTGAATCAAAGTGGCGCCAGGAAATACAAGAAGTTCCCTGAAACGAAGGCTAGGAGATGCTAGGAGAAGAAAAGGGACAAAAAGGGGCGAAGTTTAAAAAAAGAGAACGTTTGCGGAGGGGCTGGACCCGGCAAATCAAAACTCGAAACATATGGCGGCGCTGCATTTTGTACAATGTGTTGTAACGCGCGACATATTTTGATTTGTGCGATGCATTTGATACGCGCGCATTTAAGTTATGAATTTTAAAATCAAAGAATTCGAAATCTAAAATTCTGAAATTTAAAAAAAAATTTAAGGTCGAAATTTTCGAAAAACAAACTCAGTGATTGAAAAGCGCTGCCTTATCCCATCGCGCGTGGGCTAGCAGCGTTAACCAAACTCAGTGAGCAAAAAACGCTCGATTTCACGTTTTTTCTGTACCAACATCATCACGAAAATCACTAAAAATCCTGGTGGGGCGCTCATTCCCCTCGACCAATATCGTGCAATGCAGCCATTGGGCTTATGTGTGGGGAATGCCGCACGGGCCACGGCCCCGATCGCTCCGATTCAGTTACTGAAATTCACCAATACTTATGTTTTAGCTTTGAATGAACTTCGTAGTAAAGCAGTACGTAAAGAGCAAAACTGGCGGGATCACTGATAAAATCGGTGAGGCGACAAAGAAATGCAAGGATTTGTTAGAAGAGAAAGAAGAACCCCCTCCGCCGCCTCCTACTTTATCTGAAGAGGAGCAAGCCGCACAAGAGGTAACATGTTTGGTTATTTGTTTGTTTGTTTGTTTCCTTGTAAATGTTTTTTTTCGCACAGGAGGTAGTGTTATCCTCGTTGAAATGATATTGTCACTTAATCAAAATAACCAATATATCTCCAGCAAGAAGCAAGAAAGGCTCACTACGCTGCGATTAGTGCCGAGAGAGAGGAACAGAGAAACCGTCTAAGAGAGAAGTATGGACTGGTGAAACCCCCGCCCCCTGAGGGTGGGGAGCAGAGCACTGAGGGAGAGATAGCAGGTACTGCAGCTCCTAGTGGTCCTCAGGAGGAGCAGGATGAGAATAAAGACTGTAACATGATGTAAATAGTATCACTAACACTTGTTATTTGTTTAGTTATATTTCACCCTAATATTATAATAATTATTTAATTGTTCTCTGAATGTTTTAGAATTTGATTGTCAGTGCAAAAGAGGGGATTGCAGCGCATTCCAAGCTAGGAGAAGAAAAGGGACAAAAAGGGGCGAAGTTTAAAAAAAGAGAACGTTTGCGGAGGGGCTGGACCCGGCAAATCAAAACTCGAAACATATGGCGGCGCTGCATTTTGTACAATGTGTTGTAACGCGCGACATATTTTGATTTGTGCGATGCATTTGATACGCGCGCATTTAAGTTATGAATTTTAAAATCAAAGAATTCGAAATCTAAAATTCTGAAATTTAAAAGAAAATTTAAGGTCGAAATTTTCGAAAAACAAACTCAGTGATTGAAAAGCGCTACCTTATCCCATCGCGCGTGGGCTAGCAGCGTTAACCAAACTCAGTGAGCAAAAAACGCTCGATTTCACGTTTTTTCTGTACCAACATCATCACGAAAATCCCTCACACTCCTGGTGGGGCGCTCATTCCCCTCGACCAATATCGTGCATTGCAGCCATTGGGCTTATGTGTGGGGAATGCCGCACGGGCCACGGCCCCGATCGCTCCGATTCAGTTACTGAAATTCACCAATACTTATGTTTTAGCTTTGAATGAACTTCGTAGTAAAGCAGTACGTAAAGAGCAAAACTGGCGGGATCACTGATAAAATCGGTGAGGCGACAAAGAAATGCAAGGATTTGTTAGAAGAGAAAGAGGAACCCCCTCCGCCGCCTCCAACTCTTTCTGAAGAGGAGCAAGCCGCACAAGAGGTAACATGTTTGGTTATTTGTTTGTTTGTTTGTTTACTTGTAAGTGTTTTTTTTTCACACAGGAGGTAGTGTTATCCTCGTCGAAATGATATTGTCACTTAATCTAAATAACCAATATATCTCCAGCAAGAAGCAAGAAAGGCTCACTACGCTGCGATTAGTGCCGAGAGAGAGGAACAGAGAAACCGTCTAAGAGAGAAGTATGGACTGGTGAAACCCCCGCCCCCTGAGGGTGGGGAGCAGAGCACTGAGGGAGAGATAGCAGGTACTGCAGCTCCTAGTGGTCCTCAGGAGGAGCAGGATGAGAATAAAGACTGTAACATGATGTAAATAGTATCACAAACACTTGTTATTTGTTTAGTTATATTTCACCCTAATATTATAATAATTATTTAATTGTTCTCTGAATGTTTTAGAATTTGATTGTGCAGGCTACAATTTCACAAAATTAATTATTTTATCGTTATTTATTTGTTTTAACTTATTCAAATGTTTTATCTATCCAATTGATATTTTACTTGTCTCCAACCCTAGCCCTTACCTTATCTAATCTAAGATCTGTAACCACTAACCAACTCACACATTTCTCTTTTCTAGTAACACAACTCCCGCACTCCCCTGAATCATCCAACTCTCAAACATAAATAACAGCTCCTCCGTTTTATGGCGTGTCCCACTCTAACTAACTCATCCCTGTTATATAGCTCACCTCCTCTCCTATATAGCTCACCATGACTTCAGGCCAAGTGGCCATGATAGAGGCTCAACTCAAAGAGGACAGAGCAAAGTTGGAGTCCTTCAAATCCATGCTCAACAGAAGCTCTACCCTCACCACATGTATGAAGGAGCGACTAACCCAGTTTGATGACCGTTTAGTTCGCCTAAAAAGCAAGATAATGCCGGTGTATGAGGAAATGCAGATAAAAATAAGGGCTCAAAGTAACAGCGAGCTAGCAGTCCGGGAATTGGAAAAAGTAGCACGGTACTACTGTATCAGGGAGGAGCTAGAGAAAACTATCAATAACTCAGTCACCCAGAACATCCCTGAGTATATCAGTCACATGAGGGATTTGGCCAAGGCGATCCGGTTCTTTTTGGAGAATAATCCAGGGAGTAACGAAGTTGCAAATTTACAGGCTCTCTTTAGAAATGGGATTAGTAACATGTGTAAGGAGTATGAGGATTTGTTGAAACGAAGGGCGAGGAAAGTCCCGGTTGAGGAATTTAATAATGAGGATTTAGAAACTGTTCTCCCTCTCCTACCTCCGGATGTTAAGGAGAATCTCAAGTTGATTTCGTCATGGGTACCAGGGAACCTGCAGTATCTCTCGCCCGGTGATGCAAAACATGATTATGTTGCTGAACTTAAGGATAACTTTGTCAAGGCACAGCGCCGTTACCTTAGGTAAGCACATGTGTTATCTTTCTAATAGTTTCCGACTATTATAAACTCAATATTATAGCCTATAATATTGAGGTAATTTATAGGTACCTTCCACGGCTCAACCCTACCCTGTAAGACCCCTCGCCAGTCGCCTCCCACCCTGTAACACTCCCCCATTCCCAGGGAGAGTATGGAGAGATTGGCTGAGCACGAGCAGCTTCCCATGTTCGGCAATGTAACGCCCCTCTTTGGACGAAAGGCTAAAAATGCAGAGATAACCAGGAAGGGAAGTAAGCTCTCTCGGACAGATATCAAGAGACAAAGCAAGAGGGGACATAAAAGGACTGCTTCCGATCACAATTCTATTCAGGTTAGAGTCTTATCTTCTTCTTCTAGAGATCTTCTCTAGAGATCCAAGTTAGCCTTTAGGTACGAGGTCCCATTACATTTTCTTCCTCTCCTGTGTTGTAAGAAAAAAACTATTGTTTATCACTATGTTCCCTTCAGGTGATAAAAGAAGAAATCAACGTCGAAAAGAGCACTGCAAGTTTTGGCCGCCTTTCCTTCTATTTTACCCAACTTATAAGGGCTATATACTACCAGATTAGAGAACTAGTACCACCTAGCTACCAGGATTCAGCCTTTCAGGAAACATTAAAGGTTTGTGTGGAAGTGGGTGGAAGTGTGTGATAGTACTTAGAGGGTACAAATAGGGTTGATCAATGTGTGTGTTGGCAAGCCCAGGCACTCGTCAAAAAATGGATGCGAGGGGGGGGGGGCTTCCATACCAACCTTTTTGATAAGTCATTATATCACCGATAGTCATAACCTTACTTGTCCCCATCCTACTAACACTCTCCTTCTCCCAGGACACGATGGGTCACTTTGAGGGAGAGGGAGTTCTGCTAGTTAAAGCTGCCAGAGAGCAAATAGTGAACAGCAACTGGGTGACACTTTTCCCCATGTTGACTCTTTACAAGGGACTAAATAGGATCAAGTATAGTCTGATATCAACAGATCAGTTAGAATTGGAAGTGCAGCCCCTGTCTCCCATATCGG
Source organism: Pleurobrachia bachei (assembly GCA_000695325.1). Classification (NCBI taxonomy): domain Eukaryota; kingdom Metazoa; phylum Ctenophora; class Tentaculata; order Cydippida; family Pleurobrachiidae; genus Pleurobrachia; species Pleurobrachia bachei. The sequence continues at coordinate 25,522 of AVPN01000052.1, read as the reverse complement.
ATCTCATATCACAGGTTGGTGCTTGTTGAGTATTGACCTCTCGTTGCAACTGTTTACAGTCGGGGCGTACCACGTATTGGTATTCATCTTGTCCCTCTCTTTTCTGTGTAATATGACACATTTTACGGCAAAATTTTAATAAGCAGGACCCCTTCTCTCTAATTATATGCTCTACTTATCTCCCCCATTACTCCTCTTTGCTCTCTAACCCCTCTCTCTGTAACAGGTGACAAGTTGTGTCAAGGAGACTCTCGAACAATTCAAGTTGTTTGTCAAAGACGACAGTGTACGATCATCCAACATTGCAATAGATGGGACAGTCCATCAACTAACCTCCAATGTTATGAGCATCTGTGGTCAGCTTCTCCAACACAGGGAGACAGTAGGGACACTATTACAGGGTGTACAACACCAAGGCACCAGACAACTGCAATTATCTATAATCCAGCGAGCTGTGGGACAGTACATACTGGGTATTATAACCGCGCTGGAGAGGAACCTAGCTGTAAAATCCGAGCAGTATGAAAACAAGTGTTTGTCAGCATTGTTTCTAATGAACAACTATAACTACATTAGGAGGTACTTGTTGGAAGAGGGCGAATTGTCAGCACTCCTAGCTCGACCCAATGAGATTGAGCCGGCTGAGAAATATGCAGATCTGATTGAAAGACAGAAGGAACAATATAGAACTTGGTACAGGACTCTGACAGATGTTTGCATTGAAAATACTGGTAGCGCGGTCAAGAAAGAAAGTGAAAAAGCGCAGAAAGAAGCGGTCAAGTCACGATTTAAAACATTCAATAACTATTTCTTGGAGCAGTGGACACTGCAGAAAAAGTGGGCTATACCTGATGCTGAATTTAGACATATGATAATTATTGATAATATCAATGCGGTGATGCAGTGTTATGTAGAGTTATACGAGCGTTATAGAGACGCTAAGTTCACGTCTAACCCAGGGAAATATATTGAATACACCCCTGATCATATCGAGAAGATGTTACTAGCTTTCTTCGATCAGTGAGAACCTTTAGTGTGGTGTATGTGAATTCATTTTGTAGACTGTGATGATATATTGTGTGTACCAGGGTGACAAATTGACTGTATACATGTGTATGTAATTAGTGTGTGTGTACTATTTTGATACAAATTTCGATCTTTTACAAATCTGTTTGATGCTTGAAATAATGTTATTTTTCTTTATTTGAAATTTTTAACTCTCTCCCACCGATATATAGCAAGAGACATGGGTTTCCGAGATGTTGAAATGCCGGATGGGACCATTAAACGGTTCACATGGCACCCGAAATACGATCCCCGATATCCCTCCTTCAATCAGGCCCCCAAATGTAACCAATACTTCATGTGAGTACCACCAAAATGCAACCAATACTCCACCCTCACCCCATCTCTCCCCCAGTGACCCACTAACCCGAATTCTCACCCCCCTCCTCAAAACGCATATCTCAATGACCCCATTAATTACTATTCCCATTCAGTGACTTCCAGAAATGTATCTGGAAGAAAGGAGAGGGATACAAACCATGTGACTGGTTCCGACATCACTTTGAGCACGCCTGCCCTCCCACCTGGGTTGATAAATGGAACGATCAACTTGAGCGAGGTGAGAAATTTAGAACATTTAGTTTAGAAAAACCACTCAATATATCTTTTCCAAATCTACTGCGTCTTTCCTTCACTTCCCATCCCCAATGTGAAATGTCAGAGTTTAGCTGGAATTATCACACAGAAACCTCATTCCACCCCATTTTCCCCAGGTGTCTACCCCTCCAAGCAGCTACTAAAGTGGCAGGCAAAGTACCCCAAGGCTGAGCCTGCTGACGAGTAACACTCTCTATCTCATTAAGTTATTGGACTGATATATTGTTAGTGTGTAAAGACTAAATAGAGTCTATCTCCACAACAGAAAAACTAAACATAGGTTGATATTCAAGTTGTTGCATGTGAAAATATGAGTATTATTTCCTGTGTCGGAACGATGTGTGATGACTCAAATACAGAGTGTTGTGACAAGCACCGTGTCAGGTCACACACTCTCTGGAAAATTCCGGTAACACCCGGTACGCGCGGGACTCTTTGTATGAGAAAAGTGCACAGTATCAAGCAGCTGGTGCACGCGCATTCAGATTCAGTGAACGCAGGAAAGGGGGGGGTGTAATTTACACGCAGGTGCGACTGAGTCGAATTGTCAGTTGTTGTTGTCACCAGTCACCCATTACACATTGGCATTTAGGCATTGGAAAACGTCCTTAATTTACTGTTACTCATTTTCATGGAAGGGTTTCTCATTATTTGAACACACATTTTGTAATTGTAGGAAGAAAATAATGCCCAAAATACATTGAATTGTACAGCACATATCCAGCCTCTAATCACACACTTCTTACATAATACAAGGTGCTATAGAGTACAGATATATATTCAAAATCAATTTCAAGATCGTATCTCGAGAATTCAAATCAGTCTTAACCCCATCTCGCAAAACTACATGAATTGGTCACAAATATAATACGGTGTGCATGCGTAGAAAATTGTCGTGTATCAGTTAAAATTCATGTAGCATAGAAAAGTTAAATAAACGGATGCCACAATATTGTCCAACAGGTCGATAAGATAAATCCTAAATACAAAACCACACTCCAAACTATAAAACAGACCAGCTTCCAAAAAACCCCTCCCACTAATCACTATCACTATCGTTCTGGAGGTTCGCCTGTCTAATAGCTGATGTCATTGCATCGGGAATGAAGTGTTTCTCTCGGGGGTCTCGTTCCAGTTTAGAGGCCACTGCTCCAATATTCTTAAGCTTCCATTCCAGATCTGTTGAGGGTGGTTAGGAATGGTAAGGGAATAGTTAACTACCACCAATCGCCAAATCTTCACAGTTCACAGAACCGTACCCAAGAATGGGTGGCTCAATAATCATACATGGGTCTCCTAGAACAGTTTTTTGGTTGGTTTTATAGAACTGTCTAATATTGGGGCTATTATTACAACAGTTTAGGAGGGGAAGTTAAACTCGGGTGGCATATAGCCGGGTAGTAATTCCCCGGTTCTAGAAACTTCTACCGAACTCTCTTACCCCCCTAGTTTGAAGATAGGAGCGGGGCTCCAGAGAATGGCAGACGACATGTTAAGTATCCGCCGAAGTTGACCGCTCCAATAATTTGACTTTTCATTTCACCTTCTTTGTAAACGAAAAACGTAGGCAGGTTCTGAGTGGGAGAGAGAGAAGTTAAATAGCGAGGAAATAACGTTTCAACCGTAGAGTCTTCTAAAAACGCCCATTCTTAGACAGTTAGAAGGAGGTTAATAATAATCTCAGTGCACGCGGCGAAGTGGTGCCGGTCACAAAGTGGGCTCTATAAACTGTACACAATCTAAAGAAGGGTTACAACATAACGTGTTTTGTTCTAACCCTCCTCTAACACAGTCTAGCTATCAATTACTCTCTCACCAGTCACCGCTACAAGTCTCTGCTGACCGCTACTCCCAGTCCCATGTTTCATTCCTTGCTGGTTTGGGTGAGTGGGTCTGTCGACCGTTAGATGTTAGGGGGTTCATGTCATATCGAGTTATTCTCCTCATTAGGGAGTGGAGCATAATCGTGGGGAATTTCACTGATTTTTGCGATGATAAAGGTCTCAAACTGTCAGCAGAGTGAAAGTTAGCTTCACTTGTTTAGGTGCATTATTATTATTTCATTATGTTAAACTTGAAACTTGAAATAGAATTAAGACCATCAAAAAAACATGACCACCTCTCAATAAAAACACACTAACTAACTTAATTTAACTGACCAAACTAAACTCAAGACACCCTCAAAGGCAAAACGTTACCTTGCTCCAGACCAAACTAAACTCAAGATACCCTCAAAGGCAAAACGTTACCTTGCTCCAGACCAAACTAAACTCAAGATACCCTCAAAGGCAAAACGTTACCTTGCTCCAGACCAAACTAAACTCAAGATACCCTCAAAGGCAAAACGTTACCTTGCTCCAGACCAAACTAAACTCAAGATACCCTCAAAGGCAAAACGTTACCTTGTTCCAGATCAAATCAAACTCAAGAACCTCTCAAAGGCAAAACGTTACCTAGTTCCAGATTCATATATATAGGGAATTCCCAAGTTTTACTTGGTTAGGCCGGGAGTTAGACTCCTTGGAGCGTTTGAGGCGATATGCTCTGCATAGTCCGAATCGCAGCACCACAACAACAACAACAACTACTGATGACCTCCACAGGCTGTAGTTGTACTGTAATTTATATCCATGCACGTCATTATGCAACATAAACACGTCATGTTCTATATCAAATTACTGAGATGCTTTACTATATAATGAAGGGCACGAGCCCTTGTATATCTGATATAAATTGCTAATTAGTTCCATGGCCTCTGATACAATCATCATTTTTGATCACATTACTGAACAATGGTATTAAAAATTTAATCAACAGTCTAGCTAGGCAAAACATAGCAAACCTTATCAGGGAAGTTAGGAACACATGTAGTACTGATGCTCTTGATAAACTTGGTAGCAGGGAACTTGCTGGCCAGCAGCTGCATATGCTGGTTCAATAGGGCACACAGTGGAATTCTGGGAGTGGGGATTAATTATTAGAGACTATAATTATTAAAGTTGTGGAATTCTGAGGGGGGGTCACGGTGAGTTTGTTGAGGGAGGGGAACTTGCTGGCCAGCAACTGCATGTGCTGGTTGAGCAGGGCACACAGTGGAATTCTGGGAGTGGGGATTAATTATTAGAGACTATAATTATTAAAGTTGTGGAATTCTGAGGGGGGGTCACGGTGAGTTTGTTGAGGGAGGGGAACTTGCTGGCCAGCAACTGCATGTGCTGGTTGAGCAGGGCACACAGTGGAATTCTGGGAGTGGGGAATTAATCGGGTTATATTCTGGGGGGGGGGTTACAGTGGAATTCTGGGCGATGGGATTTAGGAGGGTTAATGTTGTGGAACTCTGGGGGTCACAGTGAGCTTATTTGGAGGGGGATTTAGGAGGTACGAGGGGGATATAGTTAGAAGAGGTTATGTAGTATGTACTGAATCTAGGTCCTAGCCAGTAGTAAAACCTCAAATAGCAAATTTACTGGACTAGATAACTAGGATTCGCCTCAAATAGGAATGTTACTGCTAGGGGGGGGGGCAAGGATTAGATAACTAGCCTCAAATTATTCAGCAGAGATGATAAACTCGATAGAATAGCAAATGTGAGTTCATGATTAGTTGAACACACTGTGTTCGTGTATGGACAATTCAAACCTACCCTTGTTTGTAGAGATGTAATACCACCCAGATACCATCGCCAGCTTTGTTAACCTCCTGAATATAATCCTGACCACTTATCTCCAATACAGATCCGAACTTTGCCAGCGCAGCAGCGGCCCTCATCTCCGCCATCCTCTTCTCCCTGGAGGAGGGATTAATTAATTAGTAATTAGGGGGTAATTAGTAATTAATTAGTGTGGGGACTGGACACTGGTACAAAATAGTACATTTAAAACTATAAAGCAGATCTTAGGGGTCTGCAGCTGCACTCTGCAGCTCTCACTTGCAACTCTAACTAGGGTGGGCAGCCCCCTATTTCCTACCATCACCCAGCCCCTCTCTCCTACTTGTCCTACCAATCATGACCACAACCCTTCTAACTAGCTATACCTGAGTTGTGCGAGAAATTTCTCGTCCTCCTACCTGAGTTGTGCGAGATATTCCTCGTCTTCCTACCTGAGTTGTGCGAGAAATTCCTCGTCTTCCTCATCCTCCAGATCACTCAGCTCGTGCAGATCCATCTCTTCAGGTTTCTTGCCGCCCATTTGTTTCCTTATCGCATCATCCATCATCTCTTGGATCATCTCCTCCGTGAACTCTGGCTCCTCTTTCGCCTGAGGGAGGGGGTGGATTTAGGGGAGGGGGACTGAAGTTTTGAAGCCAAATTCAAAAACTAAAATGTGTAGAAAAAATTTTTAAAACCAAGAAATGATCAAAATTTCGGTTTGATTTGGTTAAATTCGGTGGTTTTTATAGTTTCGACCGAATCGGTGAAAAATAAACTAAAAGAACGAAATTTTAAAAAATCTGTCATTTTTGCAGTAAAACGAGGTTGAACGTCCTTGTACCCTGTACCCATCATTTAATGAGAGTAATATTTTGTTACAATAGTTATGGAGAGATGCAGATATTAGGCGAAGAGAATTTGGGCTAATATTTTAGAAGAGTAGGAATGGTAATTATAAAATGGCTGAGCGTGCATCACGTGATCCGAGAGAGAACCAGAGAGAGAAAGATAGAGAGAGTCAGAAAGAGATTTAACAAAATAGACAACGATATAATGGTACTAAATCAAATAAATTTGACAGAGATTGGTTAACAATTAATATATGCCGTGATTTAAAATTAACTGCTATAGCCGAACTATTCATTCCGAGAATTCTGATACAGAGATGTTATTTGCCGTACTTTTATATGAGGTATAACTCCAACCCCTCAGTTCATCTCCTTGGGAGTTACCAAGGGGACACAATCACCCATTGTATCACTACGGTGTTACTATGAGCCTTTACGTTACGTGTAAATGGGAGTGTAACTATTTACGGAGTTGCACTCTCGCTATAACTAGATACACTGCATCTCTCTTGCGTCACGCGATATCTTACAAGTTCACTTTCACTTATCACTAGTAACACTGCATCTTTTGCTAGACACACTCTTATCTCTCTCACTGCATACACAATGCATATTTTGGTAAGTCGGAAGAACGTGTCCGTTTGTCTCATGAGCGCTCATGAGTGTATCATGAGTGT
>AVPN01000051.1:114509-131118 GCA_000695325.1 Pleurobrachia bachei | reverse complement strand
GAGATGGTGAAGAAATGGTGAAGAAATGGTGAAAAATTGGTGAAAAACTGGTGAAGAAATGGTGAAAAACTAGTTGGATGAGATGGTGAAGAAATGGTGAAGAAATGGTGAAAAATTGGTGAAAAACTGGTGAAGAAATGGTGAAAAACTAGTTGGATGAGATGGTGAAGAAATGGTGAAGAAATGGTGAAAAATTGGTGAAAAACTGGTGAAGAAATGGTGAAAAACTAGTTGGATGAGATGGTGAAGAAATGGTGAAGAAATGGTGAAAAATTGGTGAAAAATTAGTGAAAAGTTGGTTATTCACCAATTTTTCACCAAATGTGTCGGGCTTCCCCAACAGTGCCGGCCTTAATCAAAAACTGTTCAACTGGAAAGTTCATTTCTTCGATATCTCTTGTTCCTTTTGAGATAAGAGACCTTTTCTCGGGACTCGAAAGCATTGGCTGCCGGCCGGGGGCGGTGTGCTTGAACGCGAAATTTGAAACATTCAAAGAATAAGCTGGGTTTAATCTAATCAGGAACTTAAGATATCACAGAAACAAACTTTACGAACGCCAGCGGATGAAGTGTGAACTTTTCAAATAAGATTTGAAACTTATAAGTCAAAACAGAAAAGAAGAAAAAGTGAAAACGGCAAACCCGAACCAGCGCGAGTTTGTAAGAAACCTAAAAACAAGATTTAAAATTAACGCGGCCGCGGCGTAAATAAATTGAAAAGCGCGAAAATTGAAAAAGTGCATTTTACTTTGCGGCGCGCGCGTTCATTTTTTAGAAAATCTAGAATTCACAAAAAATTGAAGATCTTCAAACTTTTCAAACCCAAAACTCCAGCTCAGTTCAGTCGGTTCCACTAATTCAAGCTCAAATCAGTCTAATTTGCATCTTCAACCAGCTCACAAACACCTAGGCTTTAGCTTTAAACTTATTTTGTTGTAACTAGAAAACCAGATATGACTGATCTTGCCCCCGCCTACTCTCCCTTCTTCGGCTGCATGGGAGCCGCTTCAGCAATCGTGTTCGCCTGTAAGTACCAGTTACCTGTTCTAACTACTTCCGGGTTCATACTTCATAGTACTTCGGGTTTGAGTTATTTAGTTCATGAAAGTAGTGCTTGATAGGGTCTAGAGGTCCTGGGTATGGGAAATTCCTAATTTTTTTAAGTTAGTATTGAACGACGGATTTATTAAAACTAATGGGATTGGATACTTTCAATATGCACTTTTGTTTCTTGACTAAATATCCCCATATTTGTAATTGATTTATAATACTTTTCAGCATTTGGAGCAGCCTACGGAACAGCCAAATCAGGAATTGGTATTGCCTCCATGGCTGTGATGAAACCTGACCTGATCATGAAGTCTATCATCCCTGTCGTTATGGCTGGTATTCTGGCAATCTACGGGCTGGTTGTGGCAGCTCTAATTGCTCAAGGACGTATCCTTTTCATGCTAACCTGACAAATTAAAAATACCCGTGTACCATGTTACGGGCAGTATCCTTTTTGACCGCTGACAAACTGACATGACATGACAATGTGTGTGCTGTGTGCGTGTGTTTTAATGTTTATAAGAACACTAGAAACGATGAATGACCCGGTCGGAAAACTCCTAAAGCACAGTTGAAGCACTATTTTATTCTTGTCTGAGGTCCAGATAACTTCTACCAGATCTAACTTATCTTTTAACCACCATTGGTACAAGTTACAACTGCAGCAATCTAAAGCATATTCTAACAGCAAAAAATCAGTAACATAGACATCTGTTATAATCTCATCTTTCTATCTTTCTGATCTCTCTCACTTTCTGATCTCTCTCTCTTTCTGTGTGTAACCAGTGGTAATTGGGTGTGGTTCCTAACCGCACCCTATCATAACTAAGTCGTGTTGAGTACCTACTTACTACTACTCACCGAATTGGTTTCCTCTACTCTATGATCTATCTCTTTTTCCCTTGTCCCTCCAAATCTATGACAGATCCATATCTCGTCTCTTCAGTAATTCTTATTCCGTGGATCTTTATAGTTTATAATTGTTGCGGTCGGGTGTGTGCAGCAGTAGTACACTCCACGAATTATGTACACACGATTCCTTCTCCCCTCTGTTTCTCTCTCTCCCTCTTTCTATCTCTCAATCTTTCTCTCCCTCTTTCCATCGACCATCTCAATCTGTTATTCCCTCTCTCTAATTGCCCCATTTCCATTCGCCAAGTTCGCGGGTATTAGAATTAGCGTAAAATTTCCTCCAAATGAACAGTATGTTTTGCTCTTTTTTGCAGCCCTGTATTTTACATCTAACATCTAAAAGCCTATATTTTATACAACTATTGAATTTTTACAAACCTACTACACACTTTCTGCCTGACCCCAGATATATTCTAGAAAACTACAAATAAAGCAACAAGTTGTTTATTTGACCACTTATTATTCTATCGAAATTAACTAGTGGTTTATTATTTGACCACTTATTATTCTGAAAACTAACGCCCATTTAGCACATTTCACAGCCATGGCACTTTCAGCACTTGCCCCCGCCTACTCTCCATTTTTCGGATGTATGGGTGCTGCGTCAGCCATCATTTTCAGTTGTAAGTTTAATTAGAGTGTAATGAGTGTAATTACTAATTGGGAATTAATTAGCTGTAATTAGTTGTAAGTTTAATTAGAGTGTGATTAGTTTAATGAATAACGAATTGGGAATCAATTGGGTAATGATTTGGAGTGTGGAATTCAAACACGTTATGTTTTTGAAGAGAGGAAGCGCTGAGTTATAATTTAGTTTCGAGAATAATTCTTCGTTATATGTAACTCGAAGAGAGAACTGAGAGACTGATTTATATATATAGGTCCGGCCTGGTGTTGAGAGTCTGAGCTATCCAGGGGGATGGGTAACATGAGAAATCTCCCTTTACCATGGATCACTTTTTTCTGAAGGGTATTATTATGAAAGGTTCGTGTGTTAGAAAATGGTTATGAGCCGGTAAATGCACTCTCTTATTACCTTTCTCTAATTGTTAACTATCCCTCTCATGATAGTTACCAGCTATATACTAAAGAGACTTCAAACTTTTCCCAAACTCACGCCCCTCTCTTCCCGCAGCATTGGGTGCAGCATATGGAACAGCTAAATCCGGAGTGGGAATCTCAGCGATGGCTATTATGAAGCCTGATCTGATTATGAAGTCCATTATTCCTGTCGTTATGGCTGGTATTCTGGCCATCTACGGGCTGGTAGTTGCAGCTCTTATTATCGGAAAAAGTAGGTGTTTTCCCCCTTTTTTTACTACCCAGCTCTGTCCAAGAAAATTAGAATTCCCCAACATTCAGATAGTATGTTTTTGGTGAATGTTAAATATTTCCTGGTCTTCCGATAACAATATTTCGATTTGATTTGCTTGATTTTCTGTATCAGCTGACTCGATAGCGTGCGCCGCCCAGTGCAGGAAGACACGCCAGCCGAACACCCTGCTAACACGCGCGCTTGATAGTTGTTAGCATTTCGAGCGCGCGGCACCTTTTCACATTTGACATCATGCAAACCCGGAAATTGCTCTAAAATCTGATCCAAGTTCCCAACTCCCTAAACCCGGAGACACTCACCCTCTCTCCCAATTTCAGTTGGAGCAGCTCCCGGATACACGCTGTTCGATTCGTTCTGCCATTTCGCCGCTGGTCTCTCTGTAGGAATTTGCGGTATCGCCGCTGGATTTGCTATTGGAATTGTTGGAGATGCTGGTACGTAACTCGCTCACACAGTCTCATCCTCTCTCTCTCTCTCTCTCTCTCATACTTCCTCCGTTTCTCTTATTCATTGTCGTTCGTCTCTAATTTCTCTCACACGCCCAATTTCTCTCATTTTGTATTTCCGCATTCCCATCATACATACGTGGCAGTGTGTAGAAAAGTGACGTGTTTTATCATCCAGCCATTCTCAATAGTGATAATCAGCATACAAAAAATCTCTCTCTCTCTTTCTCTCTCTCTCTCTCTCTCTCTCTCTATCACTCAGGAAAGCCGTGAAGGGATAATAATATTTTTTTTTTTTTTTTTTTCTCGCAACCTCTCCGCGTCCTTAGTGTCACCGAAGGCTAAAATGGGGCCCTTTGTGAAACTACGAAACTCCCAATGCCCCTTGTTTGCCCCCAGTGCCTTCTCGGCCCGGCGCTGGTCATCCTGGTCGCACCTGGATTCTGGTATCTAGGCGTGACCAACAATAATAATAATACTTTCCAAGCACACAATCTTTTACCAATACTCGGCCATTTAGCACTCTCTTATTACCTTTCTCTAATTGTTAACTATCCCTCTCATGATAGTTACCAGCTATATACTAAAGAGACTTCAAACTTTTCCCAAACTCACGCCCCTCTCTTCCCGCAGCATTGGGTGCAGCATATGGAACAGCTAAATCCGGAGTGGGAATCTCAGCGATGGCTATTATGAAGCCTGATCTGATTATGAAGTCCATTATTCCTGTCGTTATGGCTGGTATTCTGGCCATCTACGGGCTGGTAGTTGCAGCTCTTATTATCGGAAAAAGTAGGTGTTTTCCCCCTTTTTTTACTACCCAGCTCTGTCCAAGAAAATTAGAATTCCCCAACATTCAGATAGTATGTTTTTGGTGAATGTTAAATATTTCCTGGTCTTCCGATAACAATATTTCGATTTGATTTGCTTGATTTTCTGTATCAGCTGACTCGATAGCGTGCGCCGCCCAGTGCAGGAAGACACGCCAGCCGAACACCCTGCTAACACGCGCGCTTGATAGTTGTTAGCATTTCGAGCGCGCGGCACCTTTTCACATTTGACATCATGCAAACCCGGAAATTGCTCTAAAATCTGATCCAAGTTCCCAACTCCCTAAACCCGGAGACACTCACCCTCTCTCCCAATTTCAGTTGGAGCAGCTCCCGGATACACGCTGTTCGATTCGTTCTGCCATTTCGCCGCTGGTCTCTCTGTAGGAATTTGCGGTATCGCCGCTGGATTTGCTATTGGAATTGTTGGAGATGCTGGTACGTAACTCGCTCACACAGTCTCATCCTCTCGCTCTCTCTCTCTCTCTCATACTTCCTCCGTTTCTCTTATTCATTGTCGTTCGTCTCTAATTTCTCTCACACGCCCAATTTCTCTCATTTTGTATTTCCGCATTCCCATCATACATACGTGGCAGTGTGTAGAAAAGTGACGTGTTTTATCATCCAGCCATTCTCAATAGTGATAATCAGCATACAAAAAATCTCTCTCTCTCTTTCTCTCTCTCTCTCTCTCTCTCTCTCTATCACTCAGGAAAGCCGCAGTATTTACACAGCAGCATTACTTACACGTACTTTCCTCATTCTCTGTGCACACTGCACAGCGTTATACGTGTATGGCACGCCCAATTCAATCTCCTAACATTTCTCTGTATAGTACACACATTGAATTTTTCTGCACCAACTCATTTCTCCTCCCCCTCTCTCTCTATCTCAGTTATCCCCTCTCTCTCTCTCTCTCTCTCTCTCTCTCTCTCTCTCTCTCTCTCTAACACTTCTCCTTTCACCCAGGTGTACGAGCCACTGCCCAGCAGCCCAGGCTTTTTGTCGGTATGATCCTGATTCTTATTTTCGGAGAAGTCCTTGGTCTCTACGGATTCATTGTCGGCGTTATGCTGCATCTCAAAGTACAATCTTAAAGTGGTATGTTCTGGAGGAATTCTTTTCTCATCACTATTTTTATAAAACTTTTCAACTCTCGTAGTTAGTTTTAGGAAGGTGGTGATGAGAATTTTAGGATAGCGTGAGAGAAACTCACATAGTAAAACCTGGAATTCAAGTGAAATTGCCAGTGTTTACACAACGAGTCCCTCACATCAAAGACTTCCTTTCTCGGAAAGTTGTGACCCGACTCAACTCACAGATTCATATTTTCTATCCACTGACGCTGGACATTCATGATTATCTCCAATATATTCCCATTCTAACCTTCTTTCTTTTTCAGTGTATTTGGTTCAAGATCATCGTTGTCATGTTTGATGACGTCATCACGTGACGTCACACTCTTTGAAAAGTGCTGAAAAGGTGTGCATGAAAACATTCCTGCGGGACAGGAAACTCTACGAAAAACTGATCTGTGCTTGGGCGATATATATGAATATGTTATCTGGCGGCCTCTCGTGTGTTTTAAAATACATATCCCTCAACGTTCCACTTTTTAGAAATCCACCCACATCCCTCATAATATAATGATTTGTTTGTCATTCACCTTAAGTTTGTGCCATTCATATTTAATCGTTCCCTTCCTTCCGTTTTTAGCCACTTTTAATTAGCTAGTTAACAGTGTGTGTGAGAGATAGATTTAGGATTTTTGGGTTTTCTTCGGGCCATTCATTTCGAGTTTAAAATATATGTTCTTTCTGTTTTGAGAATAGAATAACAAGATTTGTACGCCAGGAACCGACCGAATCAGGAAATACATACTGGTCCCTGATTGGCTGATAACCAGTTACGTGACCTAAATAACGAGTTCTGATCGGTTGTTGACTTGTTTCGGTCGGTTCCTGATCTGTACGCCATCTCATCGCATTGATACAATTCATGATTTTGATTTCAAACATTTAGGAGTTCATGAGATATATATCATCGAGAGAGAGTGTGTGACATCTTTCTGTTATTATAATGTAAGTGTGTAAGATGTGTTACAATTGAAAAATATACTAGTTGTACAACGCTATATAAATATAAATATACATACACGTACATATAATACAACAATTTTACAAAGTTAAATCTTGTTTTTAGCAAGGTTAAACTTTAAATTTCTCTAAAAATCCGCTAACAAATATTCAAATCCAATACAAATTCTCAAACACAATACAAAAGGGGAAGGAGTTCAAGGCATTTAATGGTCCAATTGCTTCCAAAATGGTCGCATTCCTCAGAAGTCCACTCATAATAGAAATACAACAACTGTCCCGTACATAAATCGGGCTACAAAGCCTGTATCATGTCCCAAAAGGTTGCCTTGCTCAACCCTGTTTCACCCGTACAAATGATGGTCAGGATATATCGACTTCTTATTATATGGACATATATGTCCATATAATAAGAAGTCGATTGTCCCATGTTGGGTGTCATGTCCATTATATAAGGAGTTAACCATATAAGGAGTCAAGTGTCCCATGTCCCATTTTAGAAGGGTAGAGGTCCACCAGCGCTGGGAGCAGGAACATGTACATCAAGTTTCTCGAAAAACTTCTCAATCTCTCCCTTGCACCACACCGTGTAGATGAAGGTGATTAGCATACACACCCCAGCCCGGAATATCTCGTAGATACCTCCTCCGTCACCGATGTGGCAGGCAAAGGGGTACCTCTGGGAGGGGAAGGAGGGTGTTAAATCTAGGAACCTCTGTCAGTCTGTCATAGAAAGGGAGGATTTTATTGGATTAGGTGTGCTGTAAGGGCAATGATGTGCTGTGACAGTGAACCCCGAATGATTTACCCCCTGTCAGGCCAATGCTCTGACCACTACATCACACCCACCCCGGGTACCTCGACTCCAAAGATAGTCGCCCAGAAGACAAAGAATGTAGTGATAACAAACACGACATTTTTAGTCTCCTTCCACTTTAGGAAGACAATAAGGAAAGACATGACTGCGATTAGAGCCCTGAAAGTATAGTTGGTGTGTGATCTGATCACGGTCGGTTTCTACTAGAAATAGTAGAAGAATTGCATGCTACCCCTGCAGTATGGCGGCGCCATACCCAAATTTGACAGTGCGCTCAGATGGGGTCGGCGGCTCCAGACAGGGGTAGCTACCACCCTATCTTGGTCGGCAGTGTGCCTACACCGTGTTTAGTGTTTATTTCTACCCATCTGGCACTGATTTCTCCGTACCTACCACATGAGAATGGGGGTAAAGTTGTCCCCACAGCCTTCCTTATCCATGACTTTATCTATGAAGGCAGCGACAGACTCCATAGCGGAAATAAACTGTAAAACATAAATTATCAGCGTGGGAGGTATGATGATGAATCTTCATGAGTTGTTGAGTCAACAAATCTTAGTCATGAGCATGATGTTGAATGTTCAAGTTGAGTATTTACGACCTAGTCTACATTGTCTGGTTTGTCGACAAATTGTCTACCGTTTCTTGTATACCGGTTGATATAACATGACGGTGGTATGGTTGCTATGGTAACCACTAACCGTGTAGTTGTTATTGCAACCACTAACCGTATAGTTGTTATGGCAACCAGGGGGGGTTCCAACCTATTTCGTGTACGTTTGTACGGAAAAAAAACACGGGTTTCCTCAAACAAAAAAATACAAAAAAATACAAAAAAATACGAAAAAATAAAAACAGTTTTGTAAAGTTATTTAACATTCTCGTTCGAACTTTTACTGTTTTGAAACATTCTTCCGCGCTATTTCACGTAATTTAGCAATAAAATATAGACATATTTTACATAATCAATAACTATAAGTTGACCAATCGGCTGTTTTTGAGTTGCATAGTTTTGATACAATGAAATAGTGTTTATTTAGGACAGTGTGGTATGGTTCAGGTTGTGGTCACAAAGGGACTATGTTGGTTGCAAACAAATTCTTTATTGTTACTAATGGTACGTTTAAGCATCGATTTGTTGTAAGGACCAAGAAATCATTAGGGGCAAGCTAATTTTTGCACAAACCCATAGTAAATAGTCCCCTGAACCACCAAAAAAAATTTCCAAGCCCAAATCCTGGGGGAAGTGCCCCTAATTGGCCCTAATTGATTACAGTGTATTTGTGGCCATCAATTAAATCGTAAATCGTCTTAGGAAAGGAGTAGAGGAAAAACCGAGGGCACTTAAGTGTTCAGCGTCCTCGAATTAGTGGGGGTAGTGCTGGAATTAAGTCTCTATCTCATCTGGTTAATTAGATAATTGGATAATTAGATCCGCACATAGCCGTTTTTGGCTATATGGCTATAGCCACTTAGGAATGGTTTAGAGACTTTCACTGGTGCCATTAGGTTGGACCCCCCCCGGCAACCACTATAACCGTGTGGTAACCTGCCCCCGGTAACCACTAACCGTATGGTTGTTATATATTTAGTAACCACTAACCATACAGTTGCTATGGTAACCACTAACCGTATCGTTGCTATGCAATGGTAACCACTAACCGTGTGGTTGCTATGGTAACCACTAACAGTGCGGTTGCTATGGTAACCACTAACCGTGTGGTTGCTATGGTAACCACTAACAGTGCGGTTGCTATGGTAACCACTAACCGTGTGGTTGCTATGGTAACCACTAACAGTGCGGTTGCTATGGTAACCACTAACCGTGTGGTTGCTATGGTAACCACTAACAGTGCGGTTGCTATGGTAACCACTAACCGTGTGGTTGCTATGGTAACCACTAACAGTGCGGTTGCTATGGTAACCACTAACCGTGTGGTTGCTATGGTAACCACTAACAGTGCGGTTGCTATGGTAACCACTAACCGTGTGGTTGCCATGGTACGTACCAGCAGGGCCATCAGAAGGATGGTTGGTGGGGGCAGGAATTTCTTCCCGAATTCCATAATCGCGTGTGTGCATCTCCCCATCTTGAGCGGAAGTAGTACGTCTTCTGGAGAGAGCTAGACAAGGTTCAGAAATGAAAATACGGCTTTGAAAACAAACTGATGGTGACACTATCATTTTCTTTCTGGCGGCCAGCTTTTGATTCTCCCAGTCTGTGACGCCGCCGACCCCATCTGAGCGCACTGTCTCAAAGTCAAATGGGGTATGGCGCCGCCACAAGCCAGCAGCCAGACAGATCATTTTTAAAGTTGGTGCTTTAAATTAACGAAAGTCTTAGAATTGAATCTCGATGCCAGAAAACAGGGATGAGTTTCTATGCTACATCGCGTTGATTGACCGAAAAACTACCTGTCGGTAGGCAAGGAGGCAACTAACTTAGTCTAATAAAATTTTAAGTCATTGCAGAATGTGTAAACATTATTCCGGGAAAAGGAGAAACTAAACCAGGAATGCTTGTTCACGACTGGTAAATGTCAGCTTTCTAACATAGTTAGTACTGCAGCAGTCCTAACAAGTTACAGGAAGATGTTCCGATATTTATCAATATGTGTAAGCTCCTCTAGTTGCAAGCCTGTCTCAGACATGTTTATATGGGTCATGTGACATGAAGTCGGTATAGTACGGAGTCAATATCAAGAACAAGACTGTCTTGAAAACACAGTGTTGAGTAAAATGAAGTCGGCAAGAGCATGTCCGAGTCTAGATGTCTATTAATCCTGGTGGAAAGACAATTGACATGATCGAATTGGAAGATGAAAAGAGCATTGATTCCGAGTATGTGTCCCGGCACCTCAATTGTTGACTAATTGGCCTGGAATGAACTATTATTATTGGCCTGACCCTATTCTTGTGAGAATAGGGGTCAAATAATTGGCCTGTCAGGATGCGTGAATTGTTCCTGCAGTGTTCAAGGACTTCACACATGTGGTTCAGGTTATTATAGTATACTCCGACTAACAACGGCACAGCTCCACATGGCTATCCGAGTTCCCTAAATTAGGGGCCCCAATGTATCAAATCCTAAGATGGACGTGACTCGACAAACCTTTCCCATGCAGACCATGATGAAGAAATGTGAAAGATTTGATCTAATCTATGAAACCCCTCCCTTAGTAGCCAGTTCTCTGTACATATAATTTTGTCGTCCGATTCAGCAAGCACCAACTCGGTTCTCCATTCCTTACATCTGATTGGTTGTTGAAGATCACGTGATTCCTCCTGATTGGTCGTTTGCTGTCACGTGATTTTGATGGTGTCCTCTCATTGTTCGGTTGGTTTGCAGTGAGGTCACCACAAGAGCTTGTATGTGTAGACGCACTGGGGTGGCCAAGATGGGGAGAACTCTGTTTGACCCTCTTTGGTTGTCGCTCTCACCCCCTCTTGATCTAGACTTCTTGACGTGCGAATTCAGGAGATCCTGTGAATTTCTCTGACATTCCATGAATGAAGAATGAATCTGTGAATTCGTATGTTGTTCCATTTAGTTCTAGAACCCTGTGCTTGGCCAGACTTTGGTTCGATATGAGTTAGGGGCCATGCAAGTAGCAATTCGAGGTGCAGTTCTTTGACTTGTCCTTCTGGCAGATATTTCTCCTCTGCCAAGTGCCCAATGCCCATCCTCCTAACCCTCCGGAGGCCTCCTAACCTACTTCACCTCAATCTAGCTCCCATCTAGCTTCCACCTGGCACGTAGTCCTCTAAGTTTACTTCTCTGTAGTATCTGTATACAGATTCTGTATGCCAAATGCCCATCCCCTCATAATCCTTCTTTTCTCCTAACTATCCCTCCCCATCAGCTCCTAGTAGTAATCCTTGATTTCATTTGCCACCGCCCATTCTGAGTGACGTCACTTATATCACGTGATATATTGACAGACGGTGGTCTCGTAGTAGTAGTATACTGTATGCACGCTCCTTCTCTATCTCTCGAGTTTCGCATAGTTGACATATATTATAACACGTTGTGCATGTGCTATACACAAACATGATGATCGTCTGTTTGTTCTCTCTCTCGATGATCATGATGATCATTGATCTTGGCGGAGATTTACAGCTCTCTGATAAATTCCCCCGATCAAACTGTTTCAAACGGCTGTGTTTGTGGTGATTTGAGTTAGGTTTTTAAATGATGATCATGTACAATGATCGCGTATGTTCTCTCTCTCTCTCTCTCTCTCTCTCTCTCTCTCTCTTCCTCTCTCTCTCTCTCTCAGATCTCCTATAGCTTGGTGGTACAGATATTGCTTTGAGTTCGATTTTTAACTTCGATCCCTTCGATCATCTGTCTCCTTCGATTGATCATCTCGCCGCATATTAGCATTTTTAACTCAATGATTTTTTGAAATGATATTCGTCGCTTTGGTAACTCAAGGCTTTTTGAATGAAATTGAAATATTCGGAGAATATTCAACTTGGATTTAAAAAATGTAGGATCAAGAACCAATCGTGTGCTCAGTGCTACGTAGACAGCAAGGAACAATTCGGCTCTTATCTGAATGAACACTATAGCCTCAGCCCTGATCATGTCTATTGTCTATCAAGTATCAGCGTCATTGTCGTGCAGTCCTGAAACCATCGAGAGTTTTTGAGATAATTGTCAGACTTTTTCAAAGAAACCGTGACCTCAATCATTGTCTAAGCTGGATTGATATCTGTCATTTATCGGTTCCGTAATGATTATTGTCATTTCTTATCTGCTTTCAGTCAATAGCAGTGTGCCTCGAATGTTAATTTGTTAATGGTGCTCACTCTCAGGGCAAGGCCAAAAATAGCCAAACCTGCATCGAAATCTAGGATTGATTTGGATTTTTTGCCCCCACCCCTAAACTTCCTCTCCTGGCAGTTCAGATGCAATTGAAAGATGAGGATTATATTTCTAATAACTCTCATAGGAATCAACCTTAAAAACTTCGTGACAGGTGTGTTTTTTCACCGTGATCAGGGTCGAGTCAATCAAAATATACCTATCGAGATAAAAAATAAAAAACCCGCCACAGTGTTTGACTGTTTGATTGGAGTGTTTTTTTAGAGAGTAATCGGTATTAAAAAGTTCCCCCATGTTCCAGGCTTGACATTTAACGTAACGGGACCGAGCTATATGATAATCCCAGTGGACAGTGATTTGGACCTTAGTTGTACCACCTTGGAATCAGATACTGAAGTGTCGTGGTACTACCAACAAACGGCAGATGGACCGAGATATCTTCTTGCCACGGTATGTTAGGCTACAGTTCTCTGTGCTCCCGCGCTCCGTGTCAGGCCAATGCTCTGATCGGTATGTGACTCACATTGTGAGTGGGCTGGGCGCTGGGGGAGGCAGGGGATTGTTGTTGTAACTTGTAGTAGTGCTACGATTCAGACTACCGCCTTAAACGCGAACGCTCCTAGGAGTAGGAGTCTAACTCCCGGCTTAACCAAGTAACTTGGGGGTTCCCTAAATATTGATCTGGGGCAAGATTTGTGGTGCTGTGCTGCACACGTCAGATAGATCTCGTGTGTAGGTCGTTGTAAATGTAAACTTGATAATGTAGGCACGCACCTGCCGCAAGAGTTATGTAGTTAGCGTGTGTGTAGAAAACCCGGAAAAAGGTGAATTGACGGAATCAGCGGCTTGCATAATCATGGAGGGGTGACGTCAATCTTGTGCAGGCACATGGGTGTAAATATTAGTGTTACTAACAGATAGCCCCTCCCCTTACACTTTACCTACAGTATAAAACCTACATAAGAATTTTAAAATCCAACTGATCTCCTCTCAGGGAACGAAATTATTTTTCCCTGATAACCAACCTCTCTCCCCTCCGCAGGGAACGAGATTATTTTTCCCTGACATCCAACCTCTCCCCTCCCAGGGAACGAGATTATTTTTCCCTGACATCCAGACAAACTACGAGGGTTTCTATTCCTGCTCAGCGAGTGATGGGAATGACATCCAACCTCTCCCCTCCCAGGGAACGAGATTATTTTTCCCTGACATCCAACCTCTCCCCTCCCAGGGAACGAGATTATTTTTCCCTGACATCCAACCTCTCCCCTCCCAGGGAACGAGATTATTTTTCCCTGACATCCAACCTCTCCCCTCCCAGGGAACGAGATTATTTTTCCCTGACATCCAACCTCTCCCCTCCCAGGGAACGAGATTATTTTTCCCTGACATCCAACCTCTCCCCTCCCAGGGAACGAGATTATTTTTCCCTGACATCCAACCTCTCCCCTCCCAGGGAACGAGATTATTTTTCCCTGACATCCAACCTCTCCCCTCCCAGGGAACGAGATTATTTTTCCCTGACATCCAACCTCTCCCCTCCCAGGGAACGAGATTATTTTTCCCTGACATCCAACCTCTCCCCTCCCAGGGAACGAGATTATTTTTCCCTGACATCCAACCTCTCCCCTCCCAGGGAACGAGATTATTTTTCCCTGACATCCAACCTCTCCCCTCCCAGGGAACGAGATTATTTTTCCCTGACATCCAACCTCTCCCCTCCCAGGGAACGAGATTATTTTTCCCTGACATCCAACCTCTCCCCTCCCAGGGAACGAGATTATTTTTCCCTGACATCCAACCTCTCCCCTCCCAGGGAACGAGATTATTTTTCCCTGACATCCAACCTCTCCCCTCCCAGGGAACGAGATTATTTTTCCCTGACATCCAACCTCTCCCCTCCCAGGGAACGAGATTATTTTTCCCTGACATCCAACCTCTCCCCTCCCAGGGAACGAGATTATTTTTCCCTGACATCCAACCTCTCCCCTCCCAGGGAACGAGATTATTTTTCCCTGACATCCAACCTCTCCCCTCCCAGGGAACGAGATTATTTTTCCCTGACATCCAACCTCTCCCCTCCCAGGGAACGAGATTATTTTTCCCTGACATCCAACCTCTCCCCTCCCAGGGAACGAGATTATTTTTCCCTGACATCCAACCTCTCCCCTCCCAGGGAACGAGATTATTTTTCCCTGACATCCAACCTCTCCCCTCCCAGGGAACGAGATTATTTTTCCCTGACATCCAACCTCTCCCCTCCCAGGGAACGAGATTATTTTTCCCTGACATCCAACCTCTCCCCTCCCAGGGAACGAGATTATTTTTCCCTGACATCCAACCTCTCCCCTCCCAGGGAACGAGATTATTTTTCCCTGACATCCAACCTCTCCCCTCCCAGGGAACGAGATTATTTTTCCCTGACATCCAACCTCTCCCCTCCCAGGGAACGAGATTATTTTTCCCTGACATCCAACCTCTCCCCTCCCAGGGAACGAGATTATTTTTCCCTGACATCCAACCTCTCCCCTCCCAGGGAACGAGATTATTTTTCCCTGACATCCAACCTCTCCCCTCCCAGGGAACGAGATTATTTTTCCCTGACATCCAGACAAACTACGAGGGTTTCTATTCCTGCTCAGCGAGTGATGGGAACTATACCATTGACAGCAATACAACAGAGATTAGAATAGCATGTAAGAAGATTGGGCCCTTGCCAGTGCTATGAGGGGGCACTTGCCAGTGCTATGACGGGTAGATTTAAATTACTGTCTGGCGGCGCCAGACTCCGTTTTCATCAGCTCCGCAGTGTGCTCAGGTCAGGTTGGCGCCGCTAGACATGATAGAGACTGGTTCAGGTTCTCAAATCAAGATCGGTTTCTTAATAAAATCTCCCCTCAGATTTAGGTAGTTCATTCCTAGAAATACCAAGCCAGATCTATGCAGTTGAGGGATCTACGGTTGAGTTCCAATGTACACCACCAGATAGTTTCCCACCTGCCGTTGTGTATTGGATTAAAGATGGAAACGAGGTAAATTATCCCCACTCCCCCAGTCAGACAAGTGGAGTACCGAAAAAGGGAACCTCTTACTTCCAGATAGCCTGGCCTCGCTATCGCCGAATTTCCCTAAAACTTCCTCAGTTTCCCGTCCAATTATGCAATGCTCATTAGTTAGATAGTCTGAACCACTTCTAACAGATCTGCTTAGATCATCTGATTGCATTCCAATAGATTTTAAAACTTCGTCTTTTACACGAAAGTTCCCCCGTCTGCTGTGACGACAGTTACTACAAACATATCAAAATATTATGCAGAGAGAGAGGTAGAGTCAGAGAAAGAGAGAGGAAAATACAGTCGGAGCAGTTGAGCACATAGATCTCGACTGTGCCAGAATCAAGCATGTTGGTGTACGGGTCACGGGGGTGGTCGACCTATATGGCGTCAAGTTGGCCCCAGAACACCATGTGATATTTATGGGAAGACATCCATGTATATTATTCTAACTGTATTCAGACTTTACAGTGCGAGCTCTCCTTTCTAGAACCCCTAGCAACAACAATACAACCCCCACAGCATCCCTATCCTCTCCCCTACAGGTGGTAAACATGTCCCGATCCTATGTTTCCCCGGACTACACTCTCGTCCTAGTTGGGGTGCTCCAAGAAGACAAGGGTGATTACCAGTGTGTCGCATTCAATAATGTAACCATGGAAACACGAGTCAGCCTAAAGGGAGAGCTTTACGTAACCGGACAGGAAGGTATGAGATTGTGCGTGATTTTTGCATCGTAGTGAATCAAGTTGAAATTAGGAAAGAAAATCACTTAAATAAATTACATAATTTTTACGACGACACCCTGACAGGTTGTTGAGTACTTAGTACTGACAGGAGAGGCCGTGTCGTAATGTCTTGTCCATCCCTAACACAAAAGCTATCTAACTAATATTTGTCAGACCCCATGCACAGTCAGCCCATCGTGGTTGCTCCAATTGTTATATTGTCTTACTCTTCTTTTGCAAAATATTTGAGAGGGTCCGGTCGTAGCACGTAATATAGCCCCATGATAAAGCAGGTCGTTACCCGGTTCATTTGAAATGCTCTGTCGACTGACAATGCAATGACAAGTGAATGGAAGCAGTTCTCCTGTTAGATTGTCAAAGAGTGGATCTACTAACCCCCACCCGGAGCTGCACCCTTTTATCTTGACATGGGGGGGGGGTGGGGGGGGGATATATAAATGAAAATGATCGACGGTAATATATGTCGCCCCCACCCCCCCCATATGTCTC
>AVPN01000051.1:92947-106099 GCA_000695325.1 Pleurobrachia bachei | reverse complement strand
ATGACCCGGGAGGAGCGACAGAGTTATCTTGGACTCAATATGACAGGACGAGGATCACCCAGTTTTGCAGGAACCAAATTAGAGGAGCCTGTCAGCTTGGTGGGTGTTCCTGCGGAGAAAGACTGGAGGAAGGAAGGAGTGGTAACTGGAGTTAAAAACCAAGACTCATGTGGATCCTGCTACACGTTCGGAGCCGTCGGAGTCCTGGAGATCAACTATGCCATCAGGACGGGGAAAAAAAGGATTTCGCAGAGCAGGAGTACCTAGAGTGTACTATGGGACTAATACATTTACCCACAGTACCCCCAACCAGACTCGTGACGACGGATTACTCCGCAAGAGAGGGCCGATTAGCACTAGAAAGGGACCAGAAGTACAACCCTGTTGATGGGGGTTGTGGTGACAAGTACAAGAACATGCACAATGGCCTTATTGCATCCAAAATCACTGGTTATACCGAGATATACGGGAAAGGAAAGGAGAGCGCTGTCATTAAAGCTCTGTCTCAGAGATCCGTGATGGTTGCGTTTGAGGTGACTGACTACTTTTTCAACTACAAGAATGGGATTATCGATGACAAAACTTGTGATGATTGGGGAGACAGCTCTGCCAACCACGCCGTTACTGCTGTCGGATACACCCGGAACTCCATGGTAATCAAAAACAGCTGGGGATCTGATTGGGGTATGTCTGGGTACTTTGAGACAGTGAGAGGAACGGATGACTGTGAGTACTTCAGGTGGGGTGCGTGGCCTGACTGGCAGGATACCGGGGTTGTTGACAATGACCCTGACTATATACCTACTGAGGACCTACTAACACACCTACAATTGCGACTACCTACGGGGACACCGTGACACTCATGTGGCGATGGAAACTGCAGACATTCACACATGTGCTAAATCCACCGCAAAGTTATCTGGAAAGTGCATTTTCTTGAGTAATTGAATATTTTGTCTCTGACTGTGTCCCAATAACCTACCACATTTACCACTTCCTCAACCCATAACCTCAACCCACTAAGGTTGTGTAATCACAGAATCTCAGAGCAAGAATAATGCCTCGTTACCCGAAATTCTTTCCTCTCTTAGGCGTCTTGTCAATGTCAACCTTTAACTGCACTGCACTCACTATGATAGTAATCGGAGTAATATTTCGAAACTAAGCACTTATTATGCAGCAGCGGCGTTATGTGTCACTCATACTGATCAGAGCTGTCACTTAATACTAAAGCTCCAGAACTATTTAATGGTCTCCATTTTATACTACAGCTCCAGAACTAGTTAATGGGCTGATTCAATCTGACGTACGATGAACTATTAAAAAGCTACCTCCCTAACAAACCGATCCGTCACAGGTAGCCTCAACAACAGCCAACTCGCAAAGCCCTGAGCATAGCAGGTCGGATCTGAATCCATGCGGCAAACGACAGTACCGGCAACGGTAATCACAACTGCAAAGTCGCCAGCCACTAGCGATACGGTATTGGTACCCCTGTGCTAGATGGATCACAGTTGCAAACAGTGCCACCTGGGCCGACTCCGTTCAAAAGCAAATGCAAGAGAACGACTCGGTGGACCGACCCCTTCCGCTATACCCAAACCACAAGGTATTAGCCATAACAAGGCAATGCGGGAGTGAAAAAATAGCGAGACGATCTAGTTATGGAGACGACGCTATCGTTCGGCAACTACCTACCCCTGGGACAATCCAGGAACGTAAGACTGACACACTTGTGTTGGTGCATCCGCTGTCGTAGGTAGGATTCAAGCAAAAACTTATAAAGCGGGATCGCCTGTCGGTCTGCATCTCTAAGGTCATTGTTGCTGGAGGGGACAGTGGGGAAACCCGCTTGAACACTGAAGGCGGCTTTGATCTGGGGGTGTGGGTCGGCGCCCGGGTTGTCGGTGTGTGGGCGCCAAGGGGAGATCCTGCGGAAATAAGGGCTAGCTGATCCCCAACGTCAGCAGTGTGGATGGAAGTACGGAGGTACATATACACACACACACACACTCGGAGTGAACAAGTTTGCTGATATGACCCGGGAGGAGCGACAGAGTTATCTTGGACTCAATATGACAGGACGAGGATCACCCAGTTTTGCAGGAACCAAATTAGAGGAGCCTGTCAGCTTGTTGGGTGTTCCTGCGGAGAAAGACTGGAGGAAGGAAGGAGTGGTAACTGGAGTTAAAAATCAGGACTCATGTGGATCCTGCTACACGTTCGGAGCCGTCGGAGTCCTGGAGATTAACTACGCCATCAGGGCGGGGAAAAGAAAGGATTTCGCTGAGCAGGAATACTTGGAATGTACCTACCCTGATTATGTAAATGGGTGTCATGGGGGTTGGTCTGAGCACTGCTGGGATTACTCCGCAAGAGAGGGCCGATTAGCACTAGAAAGGGACCAGAAGTACAACCCTGTTGATGGGGGTTGTGGTGACAAGTACAAGAACATGCACAATGGCCTTATTGCATCCAAAATCACTGGTTATACCGAGATATACGGGAAAGGAAAGGAGAGCGCTGTCATTAAAGCTCTGTCTCAGCGATCCGTGATGGTTGCGTTTGAGGTGACTGACTACTTTTTCAACTACAAGAATGGGATTATCGATGACAAAACTTGTGATGATTGGGGAGACAGCTCTGCCAACCACGCCGTTACTGCTGTCGGATACACCCGGAACTCCATGGTAATCAAAAACAGCTGGGGATCTGATTGGGGTATGTCTGGGTACTTTGAGACAGTGAGAGGAACGGATGACTGTGAGTACTTCAGGTGGGGTGCGTGGCCTGACTGGCAGGATACCGGGGTTGTTGACAATGACCCTGACTATATACCTACTGAGGACGATGATTGTGTGGATGTTAACGCTGATGGATGCCCCTGTGGCACTGTGAGATGTGGCGATGGAAACTGCAGACATTCACACATGTGCTAAATCCACCGCAAAGTTATCTGGAAAGTGCATTTTCTTGAGTAATTGAATATTTTGTCTCTGACTGTGTCCCAATAACCTACCACATTTACCACTTCCTCAACCCATAACCTCAACCCACTAAGGTTGTGTAATCACAGAATCTCAGAGCAAGAATAATGCCTCGTTACCCGAAATTCTTTCCTCTCTTAGGCGTCTTGTCAATGTCAACCTTTAACTGCACTGCACTCACTATGATAGTAATCGGAGTAATATTTCGAAACTAAGCACTTATTATGCAGCAGCGGCGTTATGTGTCACTCATACTGATCAGAGCTGTCACTTAATACTAAAGCTCCAGAACTATTTAATGGTCTCCATTTTATACTACAGCTCCAGAACTAGTTAATGGGCTGATTCAATCTGACGTAATTTATAGTGGAAACCCCTTAGATTGGTTATATGAAGAAGAGTGGTATATTTTACCGACACAATTTTATAAAGTTGGTTGAAGTAAAATGTTTAGAACTATGTATTAATTATATTCCTAACTCTGGGTCATATCATTTGATTGACTCACTGCACAAATCAAGTTTTGAAACACGTCACAAAGATCGTGCTACACAAATCACATGTCTAACTCTGGATCATGTCACAAAGATCACAGCTCTTCCTACACCACTGGTAAGACCACCATCGGGTACAGCTACTTTGGCACCAGTTCTCACTGACAGCCACAGCACACACGGGGGATTCCTCGTAGTCAACACAGGGGCATTTGGGTCCTGAAATGGGAGGGCGCTAAGTCTAAAATGACGAAAAGCGAACTCGAGACTCGAGAGTTTTCTGTGCCTCTATACTCATTTAGAAGTGTCAGGGCTGTTATTGGGGTTCAAACTTCGGTGATAGGGCTTAGGTTTAGACCTGGTGTCCCGAGTCCATTAGACTTACAGTCCGCGACCCGTTACTCACCAGAACAAGGTGGTTCCTTCCTGGCTGAAACACAGTATCCACAGGTCTTGGCACAGTTTGTTTTGGCCCAATAGGTAGTACAGGGCTTGTTGCAGAATCCATTCGTCTTGGCTACCTCACATACCGACTGAGGGATAGATGATTTGAGCACTCCCTTACAATAAAATGGGCTTATACCTCGGTTTAAAAATCTGTTGAAGCCACCATCTTCGATATTTATTTTCATCTGACATCTCCGAAAGAAATATTATAAAGCTGGGACTAATGACTATATCGATAGTCGGCTATGATTGCTTGTGCTACCTATCAGATCTCTCATGACAGGCTATAAAATCGCTATGATTGGTTCAAATCCTTACTATTATAAGGTGAAGATATCCATCTCAAAATTCTAATAAAGATTAGAGATACTAATATCGCTATATAATATATATGTCATATATATGCCCCATTATAAAGCTTCATTAAATGCCCCATATGCTATTTAAGAGAGCTGTAGCGCTTTAAAGCTCTTTAACCCAACTGCGCTATCTAAATGGTTTAACGCAGGGGGAAGAGAGGTTGATAGCCGTCAAAGCGAAGTTTCGAAAGATGGAGTGGGTTTAATAGAATACCCGCTCTGTATGATTTTAGAACAGAAACCAACCGAATCAGGAAATACTGGTCCCTGATTGGCTGATAACCAGTCACGTGACTCAAATAAAGAGTTATGATTGGTTGTTTACTCGCTTCGGTCGGTTCCTGTTTTAGAACTTACCGTAGATTCAACGTCCGCACAAGCAGTTGCCGTGGCAACCAAAACAGCAAGACACACCAAAACTTTCTAAAAGATAAGTTTTATTAATTCAGTAACTAACTCATACTACAGTCGGACCACGATTCAACGGCACCCCGATTTAACGGAAGAAACCCCGGTTTCCCCCGAAGGGTCCAGCTGTACGAGCATTAAATTTAATTGCTGTTGTGTGAAGAAGTTCCTCGACTTACCATGATTGAAACAATTGAAACTTCAACAAAAGGAGAATAAACCAAAGTAGCTGCAGAGCTTTAAGTCAGTCACTATATGTTTTCAAAATCTTATTATCACACCATGATTGATACAATTAGCCAACAAACACCTTGAGAGGTGCTAATTTAGTTTCAAGACAACATCTCTGATGGTGAAATCCTGTCACCTGTTGCAAAGATTCCTGAGCTTTTTAAAAAGAAGAAGAACAGCTGGTCGGCTATGATTGCTTGTGCTACCTATCAGATCTCTCATGACAGGCTATAAAATCGCTATGATTGGTTCAAATCCTTACTATTATAAGGTGAAGATATCCATCTCAAAATTCTAATAAAGATTAGAGATACTAATATCGCTATATAATATATATGTCATATATATGCCCCATTATAAAGCTTCATTAAATGCCCCATATGCTATTTAAGAGAGCTGTAGCGCTTTAAAGCTCTTTAACCCAACTGCGCTATCTAAATGGTTTAACGCAGGGGGAAGAGAGGTTGATAGCCGTCAAAGCGAAGTTTCGAAAGATGGAGTGGGTTTAATAGAATACCCGCTCTGTATGATTTTAGAACAGAAACCAACCGAATCAGGAAATACTGGTCCCTGATTGGCTGATAACCAGTCACGTGACTCAAATAAAGAGTTATGATTGGTTGTTTACTCGCTTCGGTCGGTTCCTGTTTTAGAACTTACCGTAGATTCAACGTCCGCACAAGCAGTTGCCGTGGCAACCAAAACAGCAAGACACACCAAAACTTTCTAAAAGATAAGTTTTATTAATTCAGTAACTAACTCATACTACAGTCGGACCACGATTCAACGGCACCCCGATTTAACGGAAGAAACCCCGGTTTCCCCCGAAGGGTCCAGCTGTACGAGCATTATATTTAATTGCTGTTGTGTGAAGAAGTTCCTCGACTTACCATGATTGAAACAATTGAAACTTCAACAAAAGGAGAATAAACCAAAGTAGCTGCAGAGCTTTAAGTCAGTCACTATATGTTTTCAAAATCTTATTATCACACCATGATTGATACAATTAGCCAACAAACACCTTGAGAGGTGCTAATTTAGTTTCAAGACAACATCTCTGATGGTGAAATCCTGTCACCTGTTGCAAAGATTCCTGAGCTTTTTAAAAAGAAGAAGAACAGCTGTCCATTCCATTTCCAATCCCAGATCTCTTAATGTCACTACCAATTATCCTCTCTAACCTCTTAAATTAATTACCCACCCATTATTCTTACTGAACTGACAAGCACCATTACTTATCTTGATAACTAACAATTAATATCTACATCTTCTTTCAGCTATACGTTGAGATGTCGGAGGGGAACAGTCTTATCAGTCGGGGAGAAAGTTATACCATCTCTTTCGAGTGCTCCTACAAGCGGACAGGTATATTGGCTCTTTATAAAGCTTTGTAATTTTATTGGTTTTGTACCCAGTACGCTCTTTAAAACTTTAGACTGTCGGGTTAATGGTTATCATAAACTTCATCTAAGGAGAGGGATTGTGGATAGATAACGGTGGTTCTATGTCTCTCTAAAACTAAACAGTTTAGTTTTGAAGAGACTTGTTTAGTCTAAACAGTTTAACTAAGCTAAACTACTGGCTGTCGAAGTATTAAAGTTCCCAAAGTTTTCGAGCTGTCAAGGTATTCTAGATTGACGTTGTTGAGTAAGGGTCCCCCTTACTCAACAAGAATATACATCTATAAGTAAAGAGGGTGGAATTAGAGTCCGTGCAACTGTAGTGCTGATCGACAAAACTAACTGTAAATATTTCTGATCTCTATTTTATTGCTCCGACCAAATCCAATATACAATCAAATTATTTTGTAAACAGTTTGCTATTTTCCAGGTAGTACATCAGATGGTGCTCAGTGGGAAGCTCAGGGAGAAGTCAAGGTTGTCGTTAAAGGAGTCGGCTCATTCACCTTTCTTCTTGATATGTTTTCTAGCACGGAATTCACGGATAAAGTCAGCGCCCAGAGCTACCCAGTTTCTGTTTCGGTCCGGGATACCCTGTTCTTCGAAGTGAGTAGTAGAAAACACCACAAGTAACCAACCAATCAGAATTGAACTGCAATAAATCCAGTGCACTGACCAATAGTCGGTGAGTCCCTGGTCTATTTTCTGATTCTGTCGGTTCCTGGACACAACCCATATTATATATATTGGGCATATATCACGTGATATTCCTTCCCAGGTTTCCGTCGCAACACCGGACAAAGATCTTTTGTTGACAGTGACTGATATTGTGGCAACAGATAATCCGAGTAAATCCCTCTCCGATGCCGACTCAGTTTACTATCTCTATCAAGATGGGTGAGTTAAGAGATTTGTTTGTTTGTTTGTTTCTTTGTTTTTTTTGTTTTATTGTTTGTTTCTTTGTTTGTTTTGTTCGTTTGTTTGTTTGTTTGTTTGTTTGGTAGTTCGTTTGTTTGTTCGTTCGTTCGTACTTTCGTTCGTTTGTAACCGTTTGTTTGTTTGAACTTCAAGTTGAAGCAATCTCCGCTTGTCCTATTAAATTTTATCTCTGTCTCTTCATTCGCTGCATAAATTCTATGCGATTCAATATAGTTTGACAGTTCAAAGCTTAAATGCAAAAATAGCAAAACTTGTCAAGTGGTTTAGAGAGTTTAAATGTCACAATTTTGCATCGATCACTCAAAGCTGCAGTAACAGGTTCATCGGAAGAAGCTGGTTGGTTAGTGGTTAGTTAGATGAATCATCCAACTATTACCACTAACCACTGACCTGACAGCTCCTATCCTGGAAGCAACTTCAGAACTATAGTACGGATTTTAGTAACTACACCCCTTAACTCGCGAACCCAACCCAAACCGTATAACCCAGTAGTTATGGGACCGGTGAAGGAATTAGCTATAGTATAAAACATTTCCTAATCAGGGCATAAAATAGGGCCGGTACTCTCGTCCCTTACTACAGGTAAATAGAACCCTTCTTCCTCCTGTCAGAAAAAAACGTCGCTATCATGATTTCACATGACCTCCAGCTCTCTGAATGACCCAGGGAGGGGGGTTACCATGGTGACGCCCTAACAACATGGCTTTTTACAGGTGCCCGAAAGACCCAACATTTTCATTCCTGGAATCCACGGACCAACAACGGAGGTTCTCCCTACGGGCGTTCCAGTTTCTTAACACAAGCAAAGTTGTGTACCTTCATGCTTTCGTTAAAATCTGTAGGAGTAACGAAGAAAGGTAACTACCTAATATCAAGTCTCTTTTTATGTATGTATCTCGTTCATGCCCCCGCGATTGTTTGGCGCCCTTTCCTTATCCGTCTCTGGTCCCCGAGGGTTCTCCCAGTTTCGAACCAACCTTCCTAACAGATCTTACTAATTCCCAGTTGTGAGGCGGTATGTAACTCGACGGACCAACGGAAACGAAGAAGAAGGAGAAGTAGTAAGGAAGGGAGAACTCATTTCCATCTTTACCAGGGACCCTTCCTGAAATCAGATCGACAGAAGGAACATCGCCCTATACCACGAGGTAATTAGCTGGACCTAATTAGGACTCTCGAGAGCTCTCTCTAATACAGTCGCTGGGGCTAAATCCCTGTGGGAGCCCCCTTTCCGAGAACACCCCTAAATCGGGGTCAAATAAGGCTAATTTCCTATATCGGGGGATAGAAATATTGTCCCTAAATCAGGGTGTCCATAAATCGGGATCCGACTGTAGTTAGGATTTCCCAAACTTTGGCAAAGGGAATTATTTAGGTTACACACAAAGTCAACATAGCCCCCGAAGTGCAGATCTACCCCTCCTATCCCTTCTACCACTGTTGATTGGATTCTTGATTTTTGGGAGATGATAAGATCTTTACAAGCTCTCAACCAACTAATTGCTATTCCTATTGCTGTTATACGGGAAAGAGACTGGCCCACCGTTGTTTTGTGCTGAATCGGGTCGAGCAACCGGGTGTTATACCCCCTAACGTGATAGGGGGATGGACTTGAAATATATAGACCCAATATATTTGCATGTGTTTCAGCTGCAATGGTGATGATGTCATTATTACGTCACATAATGACGACGCTGTTTTTATCTCTCACTGTAATCATTTCACAGACAATTTATACCGTGGGGAATGTTTTTATTTTCTTTTATCTAGGAACAACAGCCAAACCTTAATTTACCGGACCAATTGGTTTACCGGGCCACAAACTATCAAAACCAGGAACCGACCGAAATACTCGTACCTGATTGGCTGATAACCAGTCTTGTGACCTAAATAATGAGTTCTGATTGGTTGATCACTTGTGTAGGTCGGTTCCTGTCAAAAAACCCTTCCCAGCTGGGCCCAGTAGTCTGTTAAATCGAGGTTTGGTTCCATGAGACCATGGAAAGTGTATATGGTTTTTTACGTTTAGCTTGCTTTCGGAGAGAGAGCGTCTCAGATAAGAGAGAGATGATGGTTTTGAACAAGTGGTATCTATTTTATAGCCTGATTTTGTTCCAAACCATGGGTAGCCACGTGTTTTAGCCTGTCTTCTATTCCATCCCCCTTATCTGCCCCAACCCCAGTCCTCCCCCACCCTCCTTCCCAGCCCTCCAATCCCTCCCGTCCCCCACCCCCTCCCCACCCCCTCCCGACCACATCATACCCCATCCCTTACTACAGGTAAATAGAACCCTTCTTCCTCCTGTCAGAAAAAAACGTCGCTATCATGATTTCACATGACCTCCAGCTCTCTGAATGACCCAGGGAGGGGGGTTACCATGGTGACGCCCTAACAACATGGCTTTTTACAGGTGCCCGAAAGACCCAACATTTTCATTCCTGGAATCCACGGACCAACAACGGAGGTTCTCCCTACGGGCGTTCCAGTTTCTTAACACAAGCAAAGTTGTGTACCTTCATGCTTTCGTTAAAATCTGTAGGAGTAACGAAGAAAGGTAACTACCTAATACCAAGTCTCTTTTTATGTATGTATCTCGTTCATGCCCCCGCGATTGTTTGGCGCCCTTATCCGTCTCTGGTCCCCGAGGGTTCTCCCAGTTTCGAACCAACCTTCCTAACAGATCTTACTAATTCCCAGTTGTGAGGCGGTATGTAACTCGACGGACCAACGGAAACGAAGAAGAAGGAGAAGTAGTAAGGAAGGGAGAACTCATTTCCATCTTTACCAGGGACCCTTCCTGAAATCAGATCGACAGAAAGAACATCGCCCTATACCACGAGGTAATTAGCTGGACCTAATTAGGACTCTCGAGAGCTCTCTCTAATACAGTCGCACCCCGATTTAGGGACACCCTCGGGGGAAAGGCTCTTGTCCCCTAAATCGGGGTCAAATAAGGCTAATTTCCTATATCGGGGGATAGAAATATTGTCCCTAAATCAGGGTGTCCATAAATCGGGATCCGACTGTAGTTAGGATTTCCCAAACTTTGGCATTCCCTTAATAAATCCAATGTGTGTTTCAGTTGTATCGGGGGCTTCACGTGATCTACCCCTCCTATCCCTTCTACCACTGTTGATTGGATTCTTGATTTTTGGGAGATGATAAGATCTTTACAAGCTCTCAACCAACTAATTGCTATTCCTATTGCTGTTATACGGGAAAGAGACTGGCCCACCGTTGTTTTGTGCTGAATCGGGTCGAGCAACCGGGTGTTATACCCCCTAACGTGATAGGGGGATGGACTTGAAATATATAGACCCAATATATTTGCATGTGTTTCAGCTGCAATGGTGATGATGTCATTATTACGTCACATAATGACGACGCTGTTTTTATCTCTCACTGTAATCATTTCACAGACAATTTATACCGTGGGGAATGTTTTTATTTTCTTTTATCTAGGAACAACAGCCAAACCTTAATTTACCGGACCAATTGGTTTACCGGGCCACAAACTATCAAAACCAGGAACCGACCGAAATACTCGTACCTGATTGGCTGATAACCAGTCTTGTGACCTAAATAATGAGTTCTGATTGGTTGATCACTTGTGTAGGTCGGTTCCTGTCAAAAAACCCTTCCCAGCTGGGCCCAGTAGTCTGTTAAATCGAGGTTTGGTTCCATGAGACCATGGAAAGTGTATATGGTTTTTTACGTTTAGCTTGCTTTCGGAGAGAGAGCGTCTCAGATAAGAGAGAGATGATGGTTTTGAACAAGTGGTATCTATTTTATAGCCTGATTTTGTTCCAAACCATGGGTAGCCACGTGTTTTAGCCTGTATTCTATTCCATCCCCCTTATCTGCCCCAACCCCAGTCCTCCCCCACCCTCCTTCCCAGCCCTCCAATCCCTCCCGTCCCCCACCCCCTCCCCACCCCCTCCCGACCACATCATACCCCACCCACCCACACCCACCTGGCACCTACCCAGCTACAAGTATAATTACTTTCCTACCCATGTTTTAGTCTGGACAGTCTGGTGTGATGGTACTCTATTCCATCGCACTTATCTGCCCCTTCCATCCCCTCCGCCACCCTCCTCCCCTCCCATTCCCACCCCTCCCACAACCTCCTCCCCACCCCCTCCCACACCCTCCACCTGCCCAGCTATAACTATCCTACCCATGTTTTAGTCTGGACAGTCTGGTGTAATAGTACTCTTGTGGGGTATAATGAACCCGTCGGAGGAATGAGGACACTGACTGGCTGAAACCCTTGGATGAGAATTAATAAGGTACAATCTAAAATACATAATCTCTGCTGTTTTAGTATAGATGGCTTTATGATTTAGAGAACACTTTTCAGTCTTTCGGGAAAATCTCTTTCCCAACTAAGTAGTAGAATTAGTACACTTCTAAAATTTATCTAGGTTCTAGTGTGCCCGTTCCGGTGCTGCTCGAGAACTAATCGCTACCAATTAAGGGGGGGAGCAAAGCGTTATAATCGCGAGAGTTCCGGCATCACGATAATTCGAATTATTCGCTGTTATATATATATCGCGCAATATGAGTGGTTTTCAGTAATCAGTAGTATGTAAAATGGTTTCCGCTGCTGGTGCGCTTGAATAATTCATATATTGGGGCCCTGAATACAGTAGGACCTCAATTTACCGGGATGCTCGTGGGAAAGGGTTTTGCCTGGTAAATCGGGGCCCAACTGCAATAGCAAATCTGCTGCGATATTTTTAATATGTAAATTCGGTTCTTGACTTCCTTGTCTCAGTTCTAGGTAGCTAAACTTTTTTCAATAGTCTTGCTTAATGCTTTACTTATCGATCACTTCAAGTTCACTGTTCAAAGACCAACCATATTCTACTTTCAGAATAAAATGTAATTTGCCATTGCTTTCTCAAAGTACACAAATAGCTAGGAGTTTCGCGACTGTCGTAAATAAATGTCTAAGCATAATTTATGCATAAAGAATTATAGATCTTAAATATCTTATGTCACCACATCAACTTACGTTTAAATTTTTAGGCTTTTTACATACTTCAAACATTTTCAAGGAAGTTTTTTGGCCATGCATTTGAACATCGGTAGTTGCAATTGTATTGGTATTTTCCTTATGTGTGTGGTACTGTTCATTCAATAGCATTAAAGCAGTTCAGTAGACAGAAAAACCTCAAAACCGCATAGTAAACAATATAATTAATCCTAAAGGAAACTACTACAGACTTTACTATGTGGACCGGATGACTTATTGAGAGAGAGAGACGAGAGTTCTACATTTTATTATACAGACGACGCCCTTAAACTATTTCCAACTGTTGAGTCAACAAATTTTCGATGATCTTGTTCATCTTGATTTAAATCAACCAACATCAGTACATATTAGCCTATTTATATAGGAGCAATATTATGTTTTTCTGTATATTGCACATCACTGATATTATAACAGCTGTTTTACGTAAATTGGCACAAGGTCTCGTATTGAGATTCTGCATTCTATTTATAGATTTAGGAATTATGATGCCCCTGGTTAGGGAGAGGGAGACTCATGAGAGAGAACGTGGTTAGCATGGTTAGGTGATGTATTCTAATACTGAGAGCTGGAGATCAGAGAAAGGAAGTGAGAGACAGAGACAGAAAAACTGAGAATGGGAGGAGCTGAGAATGAGAGAAACTCCAGGTCGGGGGTTCACATGTATACTTTATTGATCCAATATATACAAGGTGGCCCATAAATTATGAGCGTGGGGGACGAGCCGTACCGCCGAAACGGTGATAGTTGTGCAAAAACAAATTATGGGAACATGCTGGAATAATTCCTTGGTAACTTTTTGCAAATTATGAACTTTTTATTCAAAAGTTCATTTTTCATTCATGAAC
>AVPN01000051.1:72158-85910 GCA_000695325.1 Pleurobrachia bachei | reverse complement strand
TTCGGACCTTCTGAAAATTTGTGGCTACTTTCACAATTGTTAGATGCACCTAACGTCCAATTTTTAGCCTTAACTATCTATAGGAACATATCCAAATATGGCCTCAAAGTCGAAAAAAAGTAAAATGGTCTCAAACAAAAAATTGAGCACCATTTCAAAAATCACTGCTTGGGCTGATACACCTTGGTATCCTCTACAAATCCCCGAATTTTTGGCTTTCTAGCCCTAAAATTAAAATTTAGGACCCTTAAAAATCGCTATTTCGGGTCCTCTTTTTTCCGACTTTGAGGGGCTGTAGCAAAAATATGAATTCGAGTTAAGGGCTAAAATTGCATATTTGAGGTCCCCTTGGTATGCCCAACAACCCCATATGGTGGGCTAAGCGGGCACTCGACAAAAATTTCGCCGAGGTGTACCCTTAACTAGGCAAATACCTCTGCTGTTGTAGTAGTAGGGTCCGTAGCTGACTGATTTGGTAGGGTACGTTGAAGGTAGGGGCTGTTTACACCCTGGTTTACATGCTGGATCTGAGCTGGGACAAAGCGCCACTTCACAATGAATGTACACCTACAATAGATACCAGGGTGTTAATAGAAAACAATTGATACTTTACGAACTTTCGAGAAAGTGAGAACTATTGATACTAATATATTATGACATTTGCATTGTCTAGTTTGTATCAGACCTTTCCTCAATATTCCCTCCGAATTTTCCGAAAGGTAAAAGAATCCAAAAACAACACGTACTCCTGACCGTTGAATTCCCGATCTCTAAATTACACGTACCTGCCCGTTAAATTCCCGATCTCTAAACTGCATCCTGAAGAAGCTGAACTGAACACGTGGCCCTGGTCCTGCACGTTGAATTGTCAGAGTCTTGTCCCTTGAGCATCCATCCTCCATCAAAAAGTAGCGAGTCTCGTAATCTGGCTGGCCTGTGGTCGAGGCGAATTGGGTTTTATTGGTCAAATTTAATTTGTCTAATCAGTCTTGAATGCAATGTTTATCCAATGTATAAGTTATCATGTGATCTATTCTTCCATCTATCTAAAAAGACTGTTCAAGTCATTATAGTCACCACAATATATCCATAATATTACCGTTAGGAGTTGCATAGCAGGATCGGAGGAGGACATCTCGGGTATAGGTCTCATCTGTTAGTTGTACAAACACCGTCTATAAGGAAGGAGAAAGTGATATCACACTTGTCAAGGAGTAACGCTGTTTTATTTAATTTTATGCAACACATGGTCACACGTCACCAAAAGATTTCATGAACAAGATCACATTACAGTTTGTGTTGGCGGATGTCATTTCATGACTCATTATATACTGTACCTGGTTCGACCCAAGATCCATGCAAATAGAATGTAGTTCTATGACTCTTATGTTGTACCTGGTTCGACCCAAGATTCTATTACCATGACTCATATTATTGTACCTGGTTCGATCCAAGATCCATCACTCCATGCTCATCCTTGAAGAAGGGCGTTGAGAAGTTATCATCAATGTAAAACCTCATCTGTAGCTGAGCGGCTGCGATGGATTTGATGTCGTCCTTCGCTGGACAATCAACTGCTCCGATAACGTTGTAGTCATAGCCCGTTTGGGCCACTATACTCCTCACGTAGATCTGAAATGACGGGCTTGTGAAAGTGGTAGGTGGTACTTCAATCAAAATTTTGTTTGTGAATTATGTCAATTCCATCAAACAAAGTTGATTTAAATTTTGATTGCTCCATAATTGTGTTTTTATATAGTTCCAGAATTCCCATTATACCTCATACAATGATCTGGAGAATTTTGTAATTCATTCGACGTTTGAAGCGATTTTTGAATGTGTAATGTCGTATTTTGGGCAGAAATTTACTTAGCTAATTCACAGTTCATGTAGAATATTAAAACACATCAAGAGAGGTCCATTTTACCCAAATTTCACGGAATTCACATGTCAAGTAGCGACTGATTGAGCTATGTACTTAAAAATTTGTCAGAAATTAAGTAGCCCAAAATTGGGTAATCTTTAAATTGCACAAGACTCTCCTGAGTCCTGACAGAATTCTGCAGAACCCATTGTCAATTTGAAATGATCTGACGGAGAACATACTCAGTCTCATAAATACACAAAAAGCAAAATAAATCCTCACCTGGACATGTCCTGCAACCACACGACCCACTAGGGACGTCAGGGGTGTATCGAGCCAACTGCTGACCAACTGTGGCACTCACCCTGTTTTTGTATTGGACTTATTGATGTCCTGCAACTAGTACTACACAGTGACCAACTGCTGCACTCACTCACCCTGTTTTTGTATCGGACATGTTTGTCTGGTTGCACCTCCCTGACAGTTCCACATTTCCCCTGAGTGTATCCGAGCTCCAGTTCCATTGCCCCGGCCTTCACATGGGCAAGACACCTCTTATCTGAGATATAGTGTGGGGTTAAAATGAAGAATAACATTTAACGGTTAAACTGAAGTGCTACGGGTTAATTAAATTTGACTACATCTCGCAGTTGAAATAATTTAACTACCTATACTAGGCGGTAGGAAGACGATGGAAGAGGGATTAAATTGCTAGTGCGTGGTAACCATGATAGTTACGAAATAACTCCCCCGTAGTTACGAAATTACTCCCCCGTCTATGATAAAAAAGCACATGCCAAGTTGTCAGATCGTTACTCGTTAGGTGCTGACGCAAGCACGTGTGTGTCTGGGGAACTCCCACGATGCTCCTCATTCCTCCTTGTTGAGTAACTCTAAAAGTAACTCAACAAGTCCCTCCTTGACTCCTGTCCCCCACGTCTGCGAGAGGTGCAATGGACCCCTGCCCCTTCAAGTGATACCTTTGGCTCCCACATAAACATGTCTCCCCTTCTTGACACGCTAGTGGCTTGGGTTGGCTTCTGTCTCCCTTCCTGGTCCCTTCCACAATCCACTGCCTCCCTTCAACCCCGTTCTTCAACTCATATGGTTGCTCCTGTCCTTCTTTTTAGTATCCTTCAACTGCTTGGTTACGAAGTTACCCCTTTAGAGGGGTTACTTCGTAACCAAATCAACTCTCACCTTTCAAGTCTTCAACTAGGTACAACTTCAACTACTTTAAGTAGTACTTCAACTAGGTACTTCCTTCAACTGAATATCACGTACCTTCTGCCGTGATTGTTGGCTGGTTTACTTCTCCACTGTACTCAATCCTCACCAAAATCCTCTCATCACACGTGTAGTTGACTGAAATAGTGATACGTGTAAATGACTTAAATTCTTAAAAACATTTTTAGACGGGACCAATTTTTCTAAAATTTTGCACACTTATTCTTAATCACGGTTGTGACTGATTTTTGCAAAAAGATTGAAGAATGAAGATAGATGTCTTTTTATGAAACTTGAGAGACGTAATTGCCACGGACAGGGGTGTCAATTCTTCTTCTATTTAATCTTTTCATTTTCAAACTGTCAAGGAGACGTGTCACGTGGTACATTTTATAATATGTGGCACATGAAAAAGATTGTGACATGTGCCAATTTATAGAATGAATGAACTGGCGGCGGGGTCTCTTGACACCATCGATTGATGCCAAAAATATTCGGAACATTGAATGCAATAGCATCGTTAAAGATTTAAAACCTAAAAAGTCATGAAATCACTTTGGATGATGTTTGGTCACTTCAGGACTTCTGCAGCGGTTTAAGCAAGGCAATAGTATTTCCGGTGCTTGTTGTCAACACATTAATAGTTGGTATGTTGGAACGCTGGCAGGATGTCAAGTTTCTTTTGGTATTTTGCCAGGAATCTCAGCAATGCCATGTCATGGTGCTTTACTAATTACTCATTATTCTCGGTCTAGGCATGTGCTAAAAGCTCGAGATTGCGGGTATTCTGGTTGCTATAGAGTACATTTTCAAACTTTTTGGTCATCGGTTTAAGATCAGAATTAATGATAAGTTCACTAATTCCTTTCTAATGAAGGCAGGGTATAATACGAGGTAATTGTCTCCAAACTCATTAATTACTAATTACCTCTGTAAAATTTTCCGACAGCAGTTTGGATAGTGGCCGGTTGAACGTACAGTGGCTCCGGTTGTTGGGTAGGATTTATCGTCCGTCGTTAACATTCCCCCATTTCCTCTTCTTCCTGCAGGAGATTATCGGTTGTGATCTAAGAACCGACCAATCAGAGGTCGTTATTTATATAGGTCACATGACTGGTTATCAGCCAATCAGAGACCAGTATTTCCTGATGCGGTCGGTTCCCTATAATAGTGGCACACTTACCACACTGGATGTCAGCAAAGGTCTCCCGAATACTCTCACAATTCCGTGACACGTGCCGGGGATTGTTGCACTGGCATGTCCACAGTAGGTTACCATTATTTAGAGAGTTCAAACTCTTGACCGCTCCTTTACATTCACTGGTACAACTTGTCTGTGGAGTGAATTGTGGATGACAGTTTGTCTCTCAGTTGGTCAAGACGATAAATTCGTAACTTTATGGCAGCTTATATTATAATGAAAACTGTGATTGTTCTACGATTCACTTTTTTCACTTTTTCTTACCTTGTCTCTACAGGCATTCATGACATTGTTATATCGTTCCTTGCACTCCTTGTGGTGTCTGCACTCGTCCCACTGCGACTTGCAATCACCCGTGTACCGTACTTGGGCCTCGGTATAGGATGGACTCTGTGGAGGTTGTCGAGGATTGGCGAAAAGGTAAGAATGTTCTGGAATAATTCGCGTGCAACAACCTTTTGGCAATATTTTGATTTCAAGACTAAAAAAGAATCAAAAGTGTATCCTTTAAACTTATAATGAAACTGTTTAGTGATCAACTGTGATTCACACTTAACACCAAAACATGTTACCCCACAAACTTTCCTTTGATTGACCCAAGGTCCCCAGCTGCAGCCCAGCCCCCAGTTTGGCAGTCTCCTCCATTTCAATAAAATACTTATAAATATTATACCTGTGTGTGATATTGCTTTGGTTCTACTTCCACAACACATGTTTTAATCAGGGTAGAGAAGAGCATATCGTTACGTCCAGAGTCCCGGTCTGCCCCCTCGAACTTGCAATTCCTGAGGAGGAGTGCCTGTTACTCAACAATAGGAACCATTTCAGGTACGTTTTTCCAAAAATACTTGACATTTTGCCAGTCTACCCCTTGACATTTTCCCAGTCTGTCTCACACCGGTGTGAGCTTATGCGAAGTCCGAGGCGAATGGACAGACGAATGGACAGACTGCGTAGTGCGTAGCATGGCAAAAATGCACATACACACAAATCCCGGCCTTCTCTTGTATGCCATACCCCATTTGACAGTGCGCTCAGATGGGGTCGCGGCGCTGCAAACAAGCCTTCCCTCACTCCCGACTGTGTTGTAGCTCTATAACTACGCGACCAACTGCCGTGTGACACATTGTATCCAACTGTGTGACACCTTGTTAGATCTTTGTTAAACACTCTATTAGTGGCCTGGGGTTGTGTACTACTCCAACGACGCGACATGTATCGAACTATAGCTCACCGGGCTGCGACAAATTACAACTTGTCGAAGATATTATTAGGACGACAAGGTGTAATCTCCTAACTGAGCTGCATAGAGTAAAACCCAAAGTCTGAGGCTCTGAGTGATAAAAGTGATAATTTCCTTTTTCCACTCGACACCCCACAATTAATTCCGCTGGGGAGTCTTGTTTCCTCTAATAGTAATCGAATAGTCCGAGCTAGCACTAGTCGATAAATAATTTATCTCATTATTATCATACGTTAACAACCGCAACACCTAGTTTAACACATAACTCATCGCTTGAACGAGTGATTGTAAGTTATCTGCCGAATATAGCTCTGACTCTCCACCCTCTGGTGATGTTATAATAGACTTGCAAACAATATGGCAGGAAAAGCAAACAAACAAACAAACAAACAAACAAACAAACAAACAAACAAACAAACATACAAACAAACAAACAAACAAACAAACAAATAATTAAACAAATAAACAAACAAACAAACAAACAAACAAACAAACAAACAATACTTACTGAAAGTGCATCCCAATATCGTTTTCAATGAGTGCTTGGTTTGCCTCAGTACACTGCGTTGTACAATGTCCCGAACCGCTCCCTGTCATCCTGAAAATGGAAGGAACCTTGTCTGATGAATGAATTAGGGATACCTACCCTAAACAATTATCGAACTCAGATTTGTTGACCTGTTTTGAATTAGCTACTGTGTGGAAATCAAAGTTGTACAAAATACATTCCAAAGATACTCACTCGAAGTCTTGGCAATTGCTTCTCTGGGCTTTTAACAGGATGGCACAGTCTTTATCTTCGTTGCAGAAATTAGTTCGAATTGCCTCACAGTTCATCTGAATGGAGGTGAATCAATTACAAGTTGATATTCTTAGTGAATCTTCGTGATCAGTGCTCTTTATTCTCTGAACTAAACTCTTAGTTGACCATAGCAACGCCCATCAAATCTCTATACATGGAAGTTTGACGTCAAAATGACGTATAACAGGCCACTGCAGTGCTATTCATTCATTCATTCATTCAAACTGCCGCTGGCAGTGGCATTGCGCCGCATTTCACACCTTTTTGGGTGAATACTTGCGTGTAATAATATGCACTTTTGGAGCGGGAGTTATGAGATTTATCAGTTCATGTTGAGTCATATCTCCCTCCTGCCGCGCGGGTGATATTGGTCTAAAAAAAGCGCAGTGGGTGTTATAGTTTGGTAAAGCCGATAAAAACATTAACAACCAACAGACTCTGTGAAGGTTGTCGAGGATTGGAAGAAAGGTAAAAATGTTCTGGGATAATTCGCATGCAAGAACCTTTTAGCAATCTTTTGACTAAAAAAGAATCAAAAGTATATCCTTTAAAGTTAGGCAAGAGTTTTTACTCCAAAACATGTTACCCCACAAACTAACTTTTCTTGGATTAACCCAAGGTACCCAACCCCCGGTTTGATTCTTCTCCCATTTCAATACCATTTCAATAATACCTGTGTGTGATATTGCTTTGGTTCTACTTCCACAACACATGTTTTTATCAGGGTGGAGAAGAGCATATCGTTACGTCCAGAGTCACGGTCTGCCCCCTCAAACTTACAATTCCTGAGGAGGAGTGCGTGTTACTATCAAGAAGGGGGATCAGGACCAGAATGGCTACTTTGGATGTCTGTGATTTCAAGGATTTTCGAAAGATTGATAATACAATCGTGACTATAGGAATCACGTTTCAGGTACGTTATTTTTCTATCCCAAAATTACTTGGCATGTTACCACACCGGTGTGAGCTTACGCGAAGTCTTAGGCGAATGGACATGAGAGTCGAATGGCAAAAAATGCACAGACACACAAATCCTAGCCTTCTCTTGCTCCCGAACTGTATGGCGGCGCCATACCCCATTTGATTCTCGCTCACATGGGGTCACGGCGCCTGACAGCTCGCTATCCCGACTGAGCTGTGTTGCAGCTCTAACTACGCGACCAAGTGCCGTGTGACAC
Source organism: Pleurobrachia bachei (assembly GCA_000695325.1). NCBI lineage: Eukaryota > Metazoa > Ctenophora > Tentaculata > Cydippida > Pleurobrachiidae > Pleurobrachia > Pleurobrachia bachei. The sequence continues at coordinate 78,395 of AVPN01000051.1, read as the reverse complement.
ATTGGGCGCGCACAGACTGCCCAATATTGCCCTTGCCCAAAATCTTGCCCATGTAAGCAAGATTTTGTCCAAACTCATAACATATCGAAAACCACTGAACCCGACTAATTTTGATACGCTAAATCACGTAAGCAACTTTTCCAATCCATTTGGGATCGGAAAAGTGGCTGTGCGACTTGGGCAAGATTTTGGGCATGGGCAGTCTGTGCGTACCCATTGTATCCAACTGTGTGACACCTTGTTAGATCTTTGTTAAACACTCTATTAGTGGCCAAGTGTACTACTGAGACATAAATCGAACTATAGCTCAGCGGGCTGCGACAAATTACAACTTGTTGAAGGTATTATTAGGACGACAAGGTTCAATATCTCCTAACTAGAGAGTAAAACCCAAAGTCTGAGGCTCTGAGTGAGTCATAATTTCCTTTTTCCATCCGACAATTACCCACAATTAATTCAGCTGGGGAGTCTTGTTTCCTCTAATAGTAATCGAATAGTCCGAGCTAGCACTAGTCGATAAATAATTTATCTCATTATTATCATACGTTAACAACCGCAACACCTAGTTTAACACATAACTCATCGCTTGAACGAGTGATTGTAAGTTATCAGCCAAAAATAGCTCTGACTCTCCACCCTCTGGTGATGTTATAATAGACTTCAAGGAACTTCCTTGCCTTAAGATTGCAAACAATATGGTAGGAAAACAAACAAACAAACAAACAAACAAACAAACAAACAAACAAACAAACAATACTTACTGAAAGTGCATTCCAATATCGTTTTCAATGAGTGCTTGGTTTGCCTCAGTACACTGCGTGGTACAATGCCCCGAACCGCTCCCTGTCATCCTGAAAATGTACATAGTCTGACGTGTGACGAATGAATTAGGGATACCTAGTTTGTTCTTGGGTAGGTATTACTTACCCTAGAAAATTCAAGACAAACCTGTTGACCTGATTTGAATTAGCTGCTGTCTGTAAATCATATTTGTACTTGTAAAAAACACATGAGCATTTCAAAAACACTCACTCGAAGTCTTGGCAATTGGTTCTCTGGGCCTTTAACAGGACAGCACAGTCTTTATCTTCGTTGCAGAAGTTAGTTCGAATTGCCTCACAGTTCATCTGGGTATGGAGGTGAATCATATCAATTAGAAGCGTATATTCCTATAACCTTCATTTAGTATAGGGACTACTCTCTAAACTCAAATCTTATACGATGGGTGTCATGGTATGGTAAACTCTAAGTTACCATAGCAACTCTTAGTTTACCATAGCAACGCCCATCAAATCTATAAGTTATGACGTCAGTATGACGTATAACAGACCACTGTACTATTTGACCTTCACCTAGTACACGTCACAACAATGCGTTCTCGGCGCTATATACTGAGTCGGGGTTCGCGTTGAGAATGAGAGACAGTGCGATAGTGCGGACCGATTAGACTGAGCAGTGACATGCCAAATAACTGTGTGTACAAACTTAGTTTTACTACAACTAGATCCCTTAAAACACTAACAAAAGAACTGTGTGGCAGCATGAAACCAGTATCCTGTATCTATACTTCATAGATGTCTGTTTTTTACTACCCATCTCTCTCGACCATTCCCCTCAGCCTATTACCCCCATTTTTTACAAACTCTTACCCTGGAGAGAGAGACGGTTGAGCTACTCATGGTAATTGACTGGTCGGTAGATGCAGATATGGGAGCAGCAGTTGGTAGGAATTTAGTACTCTCCTGATCCCTGTTCAACCTCTCCAGACAATCCTCTGAAAACATAATTGGGCCATTAGAAATATAGATTAGAAGGATGGATTACTAATAGAAAGGTTATATCGGTTCTACTTGTTTTGTTCAAACTCAGGGTCGAACAAGGCAAGGTTCTACCTGGGCAAACTTTTGCCCTATTACTTTTCCGAACATATATATTGTGTATGTTTTGGGTCCTAATAAGTTCCACGTTGAAGAGATTCAATATTTTACACTCATGTTCCTTGAATTTCAAGGAACTTGAGTGTAAAATGGGTAATGAGCTGAAGAGGTGCTGATTTGTAAAGTCATGCGAGGGGGGGGGTGAAAGGTACATGGGAACGTGGCAGCTGTAGAGAGATGGGGACGTGAAAGATATTCGCGACAGAGAATGTCTCGGCATCATTCTATCTTTATCTATTTTCTGTCAGAGAATACAGCTTGACAGATCGATATATCATATACGTGCTGCAGCCGTCTAAGGAAATTCACTGATCTGTTGACAGGATTAGCTCGTGTCACAAAGTGACTTTGAATTCACAGGGATTATTATTGGCAGCTAGAAGGTTTCGGAATTGACAAGCGAGAAACAAATCCTCCCGACACGAGTCAGAGTTTCCCGCCTTTTGAAACACGATTTTGACATTGAGCTGGGATCACAAAATAGCTTCCCGCCACGAGATATCGCCAGACAGAGGGCGAAGATATTTATAAAAGGGCCGTGGGGTTGCAGCACACCGATTTGAGGATGACAGTGCAGCTCTTTCAATATAAGGGCTACAGACCGACATCAATAAATAGGGTATCTTGTTTTCATCGCCCATCGAGGCAATTGTCAGACAATTTGTCTATCGGGAAGAGGCAGGAGACAGAGAGAAAAGTATACAGATTATGAATATTTTGCCTTTGGGTATTATTCACATGGGAGTGGAATTAGTGGATAATGATATGAAATAATAATATTTTAGAGCAAAGTAGCCATGGGATCCTAGGGACAAGATCCAAGCTGAAATGAATTGAAATAAAATACGGTCAGTTCCTAGTTTTCCATTACCTTCAAGGCATGCCCTCATGAGCCGGCACTTTTGTTTCTCGCACATATCTTGACTTCCTGGGTTATCGCTAGCACAGGAACACTCAGAAAACCTGAAACAATTGAATAGAATAGTACGAAATCAAAAGCAGAGTCAACAATGTGGTTTACCTACCCTTTCATAGATGGAAAAGCGAGGAGGCTGGCAAAAGATTCTTTACACTGTTTGTGACACGCCTGGCCCTAAAAGCAGATAAGATTGTGGTCATAATACGATATGGGAGTCACTATAATAATGCAGACAATAAATACTCAAATAAAGAGGCCGAGGGTTAAGCCCCTATCAACTGCTCAAAAAAGAAGTTTAAGCCCCTGGCAGGTGGTTCATCAACTCATACCTCTAAGTAAACGTGTTTGCAGTCCAGGTAGTACGATTGGTAGAGGGCCTTACAGGTGGGGTTAAGTGCACAGGTAGATATCAGGGACATACATGTTGTACCTGGTAGGGGTAGTAGCTAGGGTGAAAAGAGGGGGGAGGGGGAGCTAGTGTGATTGGTGAACAGAGCTAGTCGAGGGGATGGTGGTTTACTGGGTTTACAATGCTACACGGTTCATAATGGATTTGTAAAGTAAGTATGTAATCGCATCACACATTTAATTTTGACTTAGTACCTTTAGCGATGTGTGGTAGAAAAGCTGTAAGGGTCAGTAATAATAAAATCATAGCTCTGAGGGGTAGATTGGTGTTAGAATCTTTCAATAGAAAACAAACACATGGAGAGATCACAATTCAATTTAGAACTACATATCTGTTTAGTAAAATCAACAAATTTACAAGGTAGAAAATATTACCATAGCTATGCAAAGTTCTATAATAACAAGATGAAACGGAATCAGCAGGGGAAGCATTCCGAATATGAGAAACTAAAACATAGAATGTGCCCAGCAAACTAGGCCGACGAAACAAAATCGCACCGTCGGCTTAGAACCCTAGCTGTCTTTAGTTTCTCTCTCTCTCTCTCTCCCCCTTTCTCTCTCTCTCTCTCTCTCTCTCTCTCTCTCTCTCACCTTTACTTCTCCACCACCGTTCTAAGCCTTTCTAAACCCGCTCAGATCTCGCCCAGTACATGCGGTGCTGAAAGGTTTATTGGGTAGCTATTACAGGAATTATCACGTGACCGAAGTGTAGGCAGTGAGAGTGAGGGAGAAAGGGAGGTAGTGAGAGGGAGAAAGAGAGAGAGCGAGAGAGAGAGAGAGAGAGAGAGAGAGAGAGAGAGAGAGAGAGAGAGAGAGAGAGAGAGAGAGAGAGAGGGGGGGAGAGAGGTGACAGGTGTGTACGTCAATGCGGGGTTCCCTAAGGCGGGCTTGATCAGCTATCTCTGGTTGGGGCAACATCAAATATAGAACAAACTTCATATATGGGCAGTTCCTGGCCTAGGTGCATCTGCATAACATCAACCTCACTATCTCTCCTATTTCCATTTTCCATAGGTTCCCCGTCAATAAAGGCAATACCTACGATCTTGGCGGGCGAAGGGGAAGCTTTGGCAATTCAGTAGATGAAACCACGGATACTAGACGAGATGTTTCCAAGTAAGTGCTGTAAGTTGTATGAGTACGTATAGCAGGTGCAATATCTATACCATGAAAATTTGGAATTGGACGACAGCAAACAGATAGACAGGCCTACCTGCACTGTCCCGTGTCCAGTAGTAAGAGAGATACAACTAATTAGCAGAGAGAGAACGCCCGTCCAAACCTAATTACTTAAAATTATCCTGTCCAGTTATCCCGTTTGTATCACGATAGTCCCTTCTGTGCAGATCAAGGGTCATTGTCAATTACAGAAAAATACAAGGGCACTGCCACTTATAATAGAGTGTGCTGTGTGATAGACGGAGCGGACTATTTAGCACCATACTCAACCAGTTCCTTGTCGATTGTCTAGAGCTATCATTAATTTGTTTTAACTTCCTCTCTCTCTCTCTCTCTCTCTCTCTCTCTCTCTCTCTCTCTCTCTCTCTCTCTCTCTCTCTCAGATTAATGCGAGCCCTGGGATTGGCTATCGCTGAAGGAAGCTAGTAAATTCATTCCCGCTGAGAACCTTTTAAAACAACGTGAGAAAAAGATAGAACGATAGAAAGATAGAAAGGTGGGGAGAGATATGATGGCGACTCGGGTGAGAGAGGTTTAAGGTTAGTGGAAGAAGAAATGTAGACTCAATATCAGTTAAGACATGCTTTAAAATTGCTTGTGTGAACAATTCGGTGTATCTAGTTAGCACAAGACGAACCCCATGAGAAGTCAAGAGCTGAGAGCTAGCTCCGACCGAAATAAGTAAACACCCAATCAGAACTCGTTATTTAGGTCACGTGACTGGTTATCAGCCAATCAGGGACCAGTATTTCCTGATTCGGTTGGTTCCTGCTAGCTCGCATGCAGTACCACTACTATTATTACTGGTCGAATGTAGACCATTAATTGAAGTGTTATTCCAAACACCGACTCAACACTTAGCACATAATTCACTGTAGACCGACCGACCGATATAAAATCTGTATAGAGACTCGGAATCTGTGGAGTTCCGAGTTATGGATTCTATAGAAATATCTACTGTAGGTACCTTGCCTAGCAGTACACAGCAATTCGCTGTTCACAAAACCAAGGTTGACAAAGAAACTAAAATCATTGAACATTGTTCATGAAACAAGCTTTATATTCAGGCATGTAGTCACTGAGTCAGTGAACAGGGCGCCGGAGAGGCGAGACTTTAACTAACTGATTTATATGCTCAGTCCTTCAACAACTATCCCTTGGTATACTTGGGAAAACACACATGCTGTCTCACTATACGGTCCTGAATGATGGATGTTGTCAAGTCCAAAATCACAGAGAAACTATTTTGATACTGTCTGTATACTGTACAGACTCGATGAAATGAAAAATGTGAGAATGTTTTGAGTCTGAAGAAACTCACGTAGACTGAAAACTGTTAGGGGCAAAAAAAAGGGGGCATCAAAAACTACATTTCAGTCTCCAAAATGAAACACAAAATACCAAAGGAAAGACCGAATATATGACAGACGAAGAATAAACGAGTGGCGACGGTAAAATTTGGTGATGTATGTATCTCACTAGGAGACTTTGGGTAGAGGGGGAGAGACTGGGTGATGTGAAAAGACTGTCAGCACATTGAACTTTGTAACTCTAACTATTCCTCGAAATGCATCTGAATTCTGACCCTTTGTAGCTATGGCTGGGCCGGGTGATGAGAAATAAATAACATACGGATTACAGTTAAGCCGGTAATGGACGAAAAAAAGGTTAACTGAAGGATTCAATTCCAAGCCTAGCACATAGTTCAAGATTGTGCGTTTTAACTAAAAGTAAAAACATAATACCCCATCATAAATGGCTTCTGATGTTCTAGCACAGTAATTAAGAAAGCCC
>AVPN01000051.1:56318-71358 GCA_000695325.1 Pleurobrachia bachei | reverse complement strand
ATTATTACTGGTCGAATGTAGACCATTAATTGAAGTGTTATTCCAAACACCGACTCAACACTTAGCACATAATTCACTGTAGACCGACCGACCGATATAAAATCTGTATAGAGACTCGGAATCTGTGGAGTTCCGAGTTATGGATTCTATAGAAATATCTACTGTAGGTACCTTGCCTAGCAGTACACAGCAATTCGCTGTTCACAAAACCAAGGTTGACAAAGAAACTAAAATCATTGAACATTGTTCATGAAACAAGCTTTATATTCAGGCATGTAGTTACTGAGTCAGTGAACAGGGCGCCGGAGAGGCGAGACTTTAACTAACTGATTTATATGCTCAGTCCTTCAACAACTATCCCTTGGTATACTTGGGAAAACACACATGCTGTCTCACTATTATACGGTCCTGAATGATGGATGTTGTCAAGTCCAAAATCACAGAGAAACTATTTTGATACTGTCTGTATACTGTACAGACTCGATGAAATGAAAAATGTGAGAATGTTTTGAGTCTGAAGAAACTCACGTAGACTGAAAACTGTTAGGGGCAAAAAAAAGGGGGCATCAAAAACTACATTTCAGTCTCCAAAATGAAACACAAAATACCAAAGGAAAGACCGAATATATGACAGACGAAGAATAAACGAGTGGCGACGGTAAAATTTGGTGATGTATGTATCTCACTAGGAGACTTTGGGTAGAGGGGGAGAGACTGGGTGATGTGAAAAGACTGTCAGCACATTGAACTTTGTAACTCTAACTATTCCTCGAAATGCATCTGAATTCTGACCCTTTGTAGCTATGGCTGGGGTTATGAGAAATAAATAACATACGGATTACAGTTAAGCCGGTAATGGACGAAAAAAGGTTAACTGAAGGATTCAATTCCAAGCCTAGCACATAGTTCAAGATTGTGCGTTTTAACTAAAAGTAAAAACATAATACCCCATCATAAATGGCTTCTGATGTTCTAGCACAGTAATTAAGAAAGCCCTTTAAGTCGTGTGAACATTAATCTAGAGTAAAGTCACTTAAACAGAAAGTGGGGAAAGTAACAAAGAATTCAGTATTCACACGCAAAGTATATCAGGATATACGCGAAACCCTAAGGTTGAAAATGGAATTTTAACCTGGAGACAATGGTGGGGGGAACAGTCGTGCCTGAACCTCAGGTTCAGGCAACGGCTATTTTCCACTGAGACATGAGATTTAAGAGAATAGCCGTCACTGAAACCCGTGCAAAATAACGACTGTTTTCCACTAAAGTGTCTCCTCTGTACTTTCAAAATTCAAAAGAAGCCTTTAAAACCTAGCTACGTTGTAAAAACAACAACTACCGCCTAGTTGGTACTGCCAAGCACAGATCACAGCATGTCAACAGTTTATCGTGTGGTTGTGAGATACGGTTCCCGCCCTTTTCACACACCTCAACAAGGTGTGTGGAATGGTTCACGACGAGAGCTTCAAACGAGTCAAATTTACAGCGAGGTACACATGTCAGCACTTAACGTTTCAAATAGTTTGCAGCTTCAAATAGTAGACCGGTTTTGTGTTCATAAGGAACCAGGAAACGGGCAATCGACGCTGCTCGTAAACAAAATTGTGTGTAGAGGCTAGGATTAGGAACAGACTTGGTAAAACTTAGAGGGACAGAAGAAGGAATTCGCTTAAGTTTTGGCCCAACTCACACGAGCTAATGGCTGCAATTATTCATGTCTAGAATGCTAGTGCTAACGGTCCGTCTAGTTCGAATATCCCCCAACAGTCCTCTGGAGATAGAGCGACAAAGAGTGAGAGAGAGAGTTAGGGATAAAGATAGATACTGATAGAAGGGTCAGAGAGCTAGAGAGAGAGGCATGGGAATTAGTTGGTGACAGAGCAAGTATATATGGGAGAAGTGGGAATAGCGGGAATGAATGTTTCAAGAAACCTAACAGAAAAGGGAGAGAAATAGGGATATAGGTGGGAGAGAGAGAGAGATGGAAGAAGAGTGTGAGAGGAAAAGAGAGGGAGAGAGAGAGAAGGAAGGCCCCTATTTTGGTGCACCGCAGCTAGACAGGTGATGACACATGGTGGGGCCCACTCACTAAACAAGGTACACGTGCACACATACAGTTCCTAATCGGAGCACGCGATGTAATTCCCACCACAATAGATGACAGAACCATGATCGTCTAAGCAGATGGGCTTGAAGTCCTCTGAGTCTGAAGTGAGATGGACAGAACGGTCTTGTGACGTCAGATGGACAGAAAGGTCCTATGATGTCAGATGGACAGAAAGGTCCTCTGACGTCAGATTGACAGAACGATCCTGTGACGTCAGATTGACAGAACGATCCTGTGATGTCAGATTGACAGAAGGGTTCTCTGATTTGGCCCTGTCATTGTGATCAGAGCATTGACTCGACCCTATTCCCAGCGCGAGCACTGCGGTCAGACTCAGGGCATTGGCCTGACAGATTTGGCCGCGAACAGTAACATGATAGATTAGTTCGATAGAATGTTCAAATCACAGAAGCCCGATTTAAATGGAAGGCGAATTAAGAAAATGACGAGAATAAGGCAAGATCGTGCAGATACTAAACCGAATTGACACTTGCAGTATACTCTTGTTATACGCGTCTAGAAATAGCATCTCCCATCTCTCACGATGTAAAGCAATGTGAAGAGCATGTGTACATGGTGTAATGAAGAATCATTCGTGCAATTGCATTCTGATTAATTCGAATAATATGACTGAATTTCTTGATGCAAAACTAGCAAATAAACCCTCCGACCACCGTTAATAAAATTAAAAATATGGTAGCACCAGATAGTACGTCAATACCCGATAATGTGGAACAGCTTGAATATGACACCCCAAATGTTTTTTTTTTTTTTTTTAGACCGAATATATGACAGACGAAGAATAAACGAGTGGCGACGGTAAAATTTGGTGATGTATGTATCTCACTAGGAGACTTTGGGTAGAGGGGGAGAGACTGGGTGATGTGAAAAGACTGTCAGCACATCGAACTTTGTAACTCTAACTATTCCTCGAAATGCATCTGAATTCTGACCCTTTGTAGCTATGGCTGGGGTTATGAGAAATAAATAACATACGGATTACAGTTAAGCCGGTAATGGACGAAAAAAGGTTAACTGAAGGATTCAATTCCAAGCCTAGCACATAGTTCAAGATTGTGCGTTTTAACTAAAAGTAAAAACATAATACCCCATCATAAATGGCTTCTGATGTTCTAGCACAGTAATTAAGAAAGCCCTTTAAGTCGTGTGAACATTAAACTAGAGCTAAGTCACTTAAACAGAAAGTGGGAAAAGTAACAAAGAATTCAGTATTCACACGCAAAGGATATCAGGATATATGCGAAACCCTAAGGTTGAAAATGGAATTTTAACCTGGAGATAATGGGGGGGGGGACAGTCGTGCCTGAACCTCAGGTTCAGGCAACGGCTATTTTCCACTGAGACATGAGATTTAAGAGAATAGCCGTCACAGAAATCCGTGCAATATAACGACTGTTTTCCCCTAAAGTGTCTACTCTGTCCTTTCAAAAGAATTAGCCTTTAAAACCTAGCTACGTTGTAAAAACAACAACTACCGCCCAGCTGGTACAACCAAGCACAGATCGCACAGCATGTCAACAGTTTATTGTGTGGTTGTGAGGCAGTTATCCCGCCCTTTTCACACACACCTCAACAAGGTGTGTGAAAACTGGTTCACAAGAGAGCTTCAAACGAGTCAAATTTACAGCGAGGTACACATGTCAGCAAGTTTCAAATAGTCAGGAACCGACCGAAACAAGTAAACAACCAATCAGAACACATTATTTAGGACACGTGACTGGTTGTCAGCCAATCAGGGATCATTATTTCTGATTTGGTACAGGTGCAGTTTTTTGTTCACAAGGAACCAGGAAATGGGCAATCGACGCTGCTCGGAAACAATTATACTCATAATAAAGGACTTGCTAAAACTTAGAGGGCAGAGAAATGAATTCGCTCAAGTTTTTGCCCAACTCACACGAGCTAATGGCCAATTATTCATGTCTAGTAGAATGGCAAAGTGCTAACGGTCCGTCTAGTTCGAATATCCCCCATCAGTCCTCGGGGGATAGAGACAAAGAGGGAGAGCGAGAGAGAGAGCTAGGGACAAAGATAGATACTGATAGAGGGGTCAGAGAGCTAGAGAGAGAGGCATGGGAATTAGTTGGTGACAGAGCGAGTATGGGAGAAGTGGGAATAGCAGGAATGAATGTTTCAAGAAACCTAACAGAAAAGAGAGAGAGAGATAGAGAGAGAGAGATAGAGACATAGGGATATAGATGACGAGAGAGGGAGAGAGAGATGAGCAGGGAGAGAGGGAAGGGAGGCCCCTATTTTGGTTCACCGCTGCTAGACAGGTGATGACACATGGTGGAGTGTGATGGGGCCCACTGAACTAGGTACACGTGCACACATACAGTTCCTAATCGGAGCACGCGATGTAATTCCCACCACAGTAGTTGACATAACCATGATAATGATCTTCTTACATCAGATGAACGGTCCTCTAACGTCAGATTGACAGATTAAGGTCCTCGCTCTGAATTCAAAACTATCCTCTTATTTGGCCCTGTCACTGTGATCAGAGCATTGACTCGACCCTATTCTCAGCGCGAGAACTGCGGTCAGACTCAGGGCATTGGCCTGACGGAATTGGTCGCGAACAGTAACACAGAGGCCAAAGCTTTGCAAAGAGGCCAGAATGATGAATCTGAATCCTCTGATGAGAGATGAGTTTGATAGAATCAGCAAATCACAGAAGTCTGAGTTAAAATGGAAGGCGAATTAAGAAAATGAAGAGAATAAGGCAAGATCATGCAGATACTTAACCGATTTGACATTTGCAGTATACTCTTGTACGCGCTGCTAAAAATAGCATCTCCCATCTCTCACGATGTAAAGCAATGTGAAGAGCATATGTACATGGTGTTAAATGAAGAATCATTCGTGCAATTGCATTTTGATTAATTCGAATATCATCATTACACTTTGAAAATATGACTGGATTTCTTAATGCAAAACTAGCAAATAAACCCCCGACCACTGTTAATAAAATTAAAAACATGGTAGCACCAGATTGTACGTCAATACCTGATAATGTGGAACAGCTTGAATATGACACCCCAAATGTTACAGTATATAAATCTCACACACATCCATGCAGCATTTAACAGTATACAGTTTAACATGAGATTAACTCGACTCTCTGACGACAAATACTAACAAGCGGGCAACAGAGGATCGATATAGGGGCAAATCGTTAATTTTAGGGCCAGATCACGTATTGTACATGTACATTGTACCAGTACAGGTACACATGATACTAATATCTAGCTGAGGGCCATCCCCTAGAATTGAAACATAGGAAACGGTTTCCCGAGGGTACAACTGGTTAAACAATGAGGAAAAGGGGTTTTCCATGTGTATTTAACAACCCAACTACATACAAATACTGGGGAGGGGTTCGTACCATACCAATTAACAATTTTCCTCGTGTATAAAGCACTTACTAAGGCTTATCAAGGAAAACGGCCAAACGCACACATCCGTACAATATGGTGCCAAAAATAGCCAAGCTGAGACCGCTGAGAGTGACTATCAAAGTTCAAACGTGAAAGGCCTTTCTATTCTGCCAGGCTTTGCCAGTTTCTATGGTACCATGGTACCGTTTCTATGGTGGTAGAACGCACGCTAAGTGGAGTTTTTTTTGAAGAAATTGAATTTTAAGACAAAAAGACAAGCGCTTGCAAAACAACTCAAACAATGTTTCAAATACAATTACAAAACACTAAAGATTTTTAACGATCCCTTGCCTTTACTTTTAGTTCACACGCTCATTTTGTGCGGGATGAGATTGTCTTTAATTGGACCAACTCATGATGGAGAGAATAATATTCATTTTATTAACTGGCAATTCGTCTACAACACACATTAACAAATGAACACATTAAGTTATCATACATAAATTCACAAATGACATGTTTATATAGAAGGTTCCAACACAGTTGGATCCTTTAAAAGATTTTTGACGCGTTTCACAAATGTCGACTAAATTAAAACCTTACAGTTATAAAACAAGTCAGGGAAGAAACAATCCTTGTGTTTTAGTAGTGAATTTCACTTTTGGCATACAAATGGGATCTGTACCTCGAAATTTCCGGATTTTGGTGGATAAAAAATGCACCCGGTAGTGTGATTTGCGGCAAATCCGCTTGAGGTGCATTGTGCAATTTATGCCAAAAGAGAAATTCACTACTAAAACACAAGAATTGTTTCTATCCTAGCTTAGTTTAGTTATCATACATAAATTCACAAATGACATGTTTATTTAGAATGTTCCAACACAGTTGGAACCATTAAAATATTTATTCGCGTTGTGTTTATACTACCAAAGTCTATTAAAATCTTACCCTTATAAAGTCAGGAAAGAAACAATCCTTGTGTTATAATAGTGAATTTCACTTTTGGTTTACAACGGGGTTCTTACCTCGAAGTCGAAAGCTTTCACAACTAGCTTTAACTCTATTTTATTTATCCAGTTTCAGTAAAACTTTTACTTTGTTCCTGGATTTTGGTGGATAAAAAATGCACCCAGTGGCGGGTGTTGGATTCCAACACAGATGGATCCTTGAAAAGATTTATTCCTTTTCCATCATACACATTTTTATATGGAATTTGGTGCGTATTCTGTACATTAACAGTTATAATATTTCCAGGTTCAAGCCATTTTTGACAATAAATCGTTGCCTTAAAAAACCCATTTTCGGCTTAGAAATCATTTGAAAGAGGTACTGGTAGTGGTACATCTCTCGAGGTGTCCTTTGTCCATATCGAGTCAATTTCGTCGTTTTTTTGGTGAATTGGGACAAAAGTGAACGAATTAGCCAAAAAGTTCAAAAACGGTGAAATTGACTCAGTATGGATAAAGGACACCTCGAGAGATATACCAGTAATTCTTTCAAGTGCTTTCTCAGCCGAAAATGGGTTTTCGCGAAACTTCGAACTTTTTCGCGAAACTTCGAACTTCGAACTTCAGTGTGTCTCGCGAGGTTGAGATGTAAACGAGCGCGCCCAACTTCAGTGTGTCTCCCCCCTATCGGGTATTGTAGACGAATTTCAACTAAATAATAAGTACAACCGATGTGCTAGAATAAAGATCCAACTCTCATCTGAACGACGAACGTGATCACGCGTGATACTGATATGAACAATTCAATAATTCTAGGCAGACATGAACAATACTTCTACTTCTAGGCAGACATGAACAATACTTAAACTTCTAGGCAGACATGAACAATTCGAAATATTAGGTTGTCCAGTAAATAATTTCGTTTCAGTCCTATGAGAAAACGGTTAAAGATAGAGCAAAATGGACTTCACCACCGTTTTTCTCACGAGATTTTGTATCGGAATATATTGCCTGATATTGGATTGTGGTGGTTCTCAGATCCCAAGAGGCCTTTTTCTATACCCCACACTCGTTGCTGCTGCATATGGAAAATCACAATTTTCAAGTTTTAGTACTAAAGCTGCTATACTTCTTAAAAATGGTACCTGAGTGATGTTTTGTTGGATCAAGCTTGTTCATTAGACAATTATCTATCGTTTAAGATGTAATAAAAGATTCTATCTTTATTTTGTCACTGAGCAATGGGCCTCCAAAGATTTTTGGTCAAAATTATAAACTTTCACTTCCGGGTCTCAACAGGATCGGCTTATAATCAAAAACTCTTCAGTAAAAGATAGTTCTAAGTCAGTTCTACGACGTAGTGAACCCAATTATGTGATTGGTAGACTTAAAATGTGAGTTATTGACGTTTTCGAACACCCCCATAAAACAGGCCAACATTTTTTGCGCTTTTTCGCTTTTTGATGTTACATTTACTGTTCTAGAGGTTATAATTCATCGCCTAGAGATCCAAATCGCATACATATCTCATCCTGAGACAATTTGCTATCGAATGAGCAGTAGCACCACGGGAGCTAAAACGACTGTACCAGTTTTCTTAGGGAAGCGTTTAAAAATATTTGGTAACCCCGTGCAGCAGCAACAAGAGTGGGGTAGAGAAAATAGCCTGGTGGGAACCGAGAATAGCATATACCAATACCAAGCATGCTATTCCGATTTAAAATTGCTTGAGAAAAACGGTGGTGAAGTCCATTTTGCTCTATCTCAAACCATTTCCCCATAAAAGCCAAACGAAATTATTTACTGGACAACCTAATACTTCTAGGCAGACAAGGGCGAGTGTTCCGCTAGACGGCCAGCTACTAACTTAAACTCAGACCATCAGAGGGGGACTATAAAACATATAGTCCAACGTGTTGTAAGCTCGTGTAGTTAGTTGCTACAGTTTTCACACCCCCCCCACCCGCTGTTGGAGTAGCGGACAAAAAATAAAGTTGTGTGTCTCTCTCTCTCTCTCTCTTTCTCTCTCTCTCTCTCTTTCTCTCTCCTCTCTTTTGGTCCAGGCAGGAAAGTGAAAAACAATTGTTACGTGATTAGAGCATGGGGTGTTGGAAAGAGGGCGCAGTGGCCGGAAGGGGCGGTAAATCGATAAAATGAGTCAGATCTGTATAGAGAGAGAAAGAGAGGGAGAGAGATGGGCCAGGGGTGGGAAAAAGAGACAGAGAGAAAGACAGATTGTATACATATATTTTTTTTTTCGCAACTTCTCCGTGCCCCTGGTATCACCGGGGCTGAGTGTTCAGAGCCCTTGTGAGACTAAGAACTTCCGATGCCCCTTGCTTGCCCCCAATGTTTTAAGACCGACGCCTGCTCATCCTGGTCATACCCCGACAAGAGAATACGGGTATGCAGCGTGATTCGCAAGCTTTGGCAAGCAAGGTTGTGAGGCTTCCGGTACGACGGCACAACCTAGACATCGCTGGCTAGCGGGGTTTGTATACATATTTCCGGCCAAATATTTTGTTAGTCATGCTGTGCACCTTACTACCTCGGCCCAACACCTCTTCATCTCTTCATCACAGAGGCCGCCCTGTGTCAGGTGTTGTTGAGGTGCTCGGCGGGAAGCCCTTTTCTGATCCTGAATAAACATTATTTATTCAGAATCAGTTTGAACCCCACATAAACATCAAACAGTTTGCATCGTTTGTAATATATGAGTCAGATATTCCATGAGGAAGGATATTGTTAGCTCAAAACGACCAAAACAAGTACAAGTAAAAAAAACAATCAAAACTCTTTATTTAGGTCACGTGACTGCAGTTATCAGCCAATCAGGGACGAGTATTTCCTTATTTGGTCGGTTCCTGGCTCAAAGCCTAGCAGCAGCATGGCAAAGCCAATGATATAGGAATTTTAGAACTACCCACATTTCCAAATGGTACAATACCGGCCGCATTTCTCACGGTATATGCACGCACTGATAAGCTCAATATAACCACCTTTTAACACTGTTTCATGAAACAGAAACCGGCCGCAGTGCACCATGGTAGAACTAGATATGCATCGTCTGTCTGGTAGCGGCAGTCCCAGATTTGATTCTCAGTGCGCTCTGCTGGGGTCTGCAGCGCCAGGCAGTTCACATCATTCACATCGTCATCACCGACCACCGTGAGCTAAGACTCTTAGTAAGAGCTATCTGGCGTCGCCATGCCAACCTCATCTGTCGCTCTCTCAGATTTACTGAATCAAAACGGGGTCTGGCGTCGCCAGCCAGGGGTGCCCAGTGCCCACTGCCCGTTCCCATACTCTTAACCCCATTTGCCAAGAGAAACCAAAACGGAGCTGCACTGCCTTGTTACTCAACAAGCACTGCCACTACTCATTGAGCATGAAAGCAAGAAACAATTCAAATCTTGGAGAAACCAAAATCTTGGTGACATAGACACCTGGTGCGATCGCACCAGGTGTCTATGTCACCAAGATTTTGGTTTCTCCAAGATTTGAACAAATTTAAACTCAGACACTTCAATATATTGGAACCGAAATGCATACAATACACAATTGCCTCGGGCAAGAAGCTCATTTCCCTTATCACCTCACATTACACTCTAGCGGGTACTCTTTGAACGAGTGAATCTCTGAGAATTTCAGTCACCTCATCACAGTTCTATTCAGGAACCGACCGAAACAAGTAAACAACCAATCAGAACTCGTTATTTAGGTCACGTGACTGGTTATCAGGCTATCAGGGACCGGTATTTCCTGATTCGGTCGGTTCCTGATCTCTCTCTTTCTCTCGATAATGTTCTTTAAAAACTTAGCTCTTTGCTTCTCTTCTTTCGCATTATTTACACATACATAATATTACACAGGGGGTACAAATGGGGACATTGTACTATTACAATCAATTAACACACAAAAAGGGTGCTCTCTATCAATCAAGTCGGTTGCACTAATTATTTAGTAGCACCGTCCATGATCGATGTCTAATGCTGGGAAGGTATATTGAAACAGCTCAACTATCAGCAGAAGTCAGTTAGTTTTGACATCGAACGCAACATGTATGTAATAACAAGAGCATATTTGATATGTCCGGCCGTGGCCGTAATTCCCTATAAAATCTGATGAGGCCATTTTATCAAAAGCTTTCTGTAGTACTTTTTAGGAAATAAGTTAAAGAAGGTTGTTTTATAGATTCTCTCTCATTCGTGTACAGAAAAAGTGTTGCCATCTATAAGTAGAAAAATGGGATAACCAGCAGAAAATCGAGGAAAAAACACAGGAAAACATAGGAAAAGCACATTTTGCCCTAAAATCATGTGATACACTCTCCCAATATATAACTTCACCTTTTTATTTGTGAACCAAAAAAACACACATTAAAATTTGATAAAAGTTAATTCTCTAAAGTTCGCTCTTATCGCCACCCCACGTCGATGTGGGTGTGTAGATAGATGATTTCTGTAGTTTATCGAGGGAGACATTAACTTCGGAGACAAGTTTAGATATCCATCTGCAAAGGTAGAAGGAGGGTTAGACTTAAATCTAAAGAGAGGGTGCAGTGAATACACACGGTCCTTCTTTGGACATATTTGGACATGTCACAACTTACTTGAGGACTTCCTGCCACCGTTCTATTTCCTTCTTGTGTAGCTCTTGTTGCTGTTGAAGAATCCTCACCCACTCATCCCTCCCCTCGGCGCTGGCCGGTAAACTAGGCAGGGGAAATAATATTAGCAGAGGTTGTTAGTGGTTTACTCAATAATTAAGAGGGGCATGGGGTGTTGTACCAGTCAATGGGGTGTTTTCAATTGTCCTCTAGAATACCTCGTCAATACAAAATGATCTCTCCTATTAAGCTAATTAATTAGCTGATTAATTATTAAGAGAAATACCTGTTAAGTATATCGAACTGTGAGGTGCAGGACTGGGCTGTTGATGATAGTCGATAAACCAGCACCAGGTTTAGTATTAACAACATTGCCATCCTGAAATAGCAGAGAACTGTTTAGAAACAGATTCTTTTCTAAAAGTACAAAGTTCTCTACAAAGTTCTCTACAAAGTTCTCGAGAAAGTTTTAGAGAACTTTTTACTTTTAGAAACACTAAACAATAGTGATAATTCAACGATCAGTCATTAAATTATTGGAGAAGAGTCGCACACCCTAATTGCGATAATGACTTACATTAGTAAGATGAATGCAATATAGTTCTCGGTGACATAGGACACTGTCGACTGAATGCGAGATGTTGACTCTGGAACTGCCACCACCGATCGGGGACGTGATACCCCCCGCGTTGATGAAGCTGAGGTGTGGGCACCAGCTAGGGGGGATGAGATTTTAAAAAACACAAGGAAAGTTTCTATTCCAAAAATCAGACATATGAATTTTGTTTTTTTTGAAATTACAAGGAAAGTTTCTATTCCAAAAATGAGATTTAAGTTACCTGATGACGTTGATTTTCTGATTTTAATGCCAGGTCCGGCACTTTCTTCCTGTAAGCACATACAGAGATCCTCGCAGTAATCGTTTATCCCTTCCTTGCTGTTCTTTTCGATTATAGCTGAAAGAGAGATGCTTTGGGTCAGTGGTGTTGCTAAAAATACCACACCTCCTTTCTTGACCTACCGAACCCTCCCCACCAAATCATAACCAAGCCTTCAATCCCCACCAAATCATAATCGAGCCTCCATTCCCCACCAAATCCTAACCAAGCCTTCATTCCGAAGTAAACCAAATTAATCCCCATTCCCGACCTCCAGTCCCTATAAATTGCATACTTTCGTAAATGTGATTCTTATAATATCCGTCTGAATGAGGTCTCCTAACTCGATGTTTAACAGATGAAGCTGTTACAGTGGTTGATTTACGTTGCTTTCTAGCCGAGGTGCCAGCATCGACACTATTCGAGCGGGTCTTGCGCATCCATTACTTGGGAGACACAAGAGACAAGACACAGAAAACAGCGTGATATAGTGAATGTGAGTTGGAAATTGAGGGAAAGTGAGGGCAATTGAGGGAGATTAAGATGACCTCAAGTGCACTTGATCTTTCTCAATCTACAAGAACTAGGAATTTTGAAAAGCCAGGTCAGATTTTCTGTTATTGAAAGGAAGTTATAACGCATTCAAGGGTGGGACCGCAAGGGACAAGCGAATGAGAAAAGCAAGTTAAAAGAGTGCCAAAAGGTATGGAATTACATCTCCACACCCAAAGGGAGAGAGAGGGGGGGAGAGAGAGAGAGAGAGAGAGAGAGAGAGAAAAGCGCCATCCAGCTTATAAGCTGAGAGTGGTGTGACAAAATGTTATCAAATACACCTATTTTTATGATCTGATGAAGCTTATCTACAAGTACACGTGTATATTGCATAACACGTGCAAATCAGTGCACAACAAACAAGCTTAAGCTGTATATCTGGGGGTCCTGTGAAATAATAATTGTTTCTCACAGCCCCCTTGATTGTGAAGGAATGAGATGATATAAGCCACCAGATAATCGTAAATTGTTGTCCAGAGTCCAAACTACCTACTCGGAGCTCAACTAAATCATCAGACCACAGATACCACCAGACCGCAGGCCTTGCTCGACCCGGTTTTACCCCCCACTACAGTCTCATAATTGATACATCTTACAAAACCCCCAGAAAACAACCTCTTTGGACCCACCGATATTTCAACTTACCATGCCCCTAACAAATATCATCCCATTCCCCACATAACTTACATTTAACCAACTCCCACATTACTTACATTTCACCATTCCCCAGACACCCTTTTTATACTGGACATCACTGGTCATCCGTAATTTGCAGGTTTTCTCCCCACTCCTCGTCAAACAGTATCTCTTGACAATGTTAAATTTGTCTCCGTAGGGAACATTAGGGTTCGTTACCTCGCAGCTAACCACGTAGAATTTAGTGGGTACACTTGTTGATAGGAGAACCTGGAGGGAGGTATAGGGAGAGGGTTATAGGATGGGAAGGAGGCCGGAGGAGTGGGGTTAGGATAGGATCTGGAGAGGGAGAGGGCCAGGGTTAGTGTAGGGTGTGGAGAGGGAAGGAGGGGTTAGTATATGACCTGGAGAGAGAGGGTCGATGGAGGGATTACTATTGGGTGTGAATGAGGCCGGAGGGGCTTGGTGGGGATAGAGATCAGGGTTGTATGGAGGGGTGGTTGGGGGGGGGGGAAGAACATGGTTTTGGGGCACCAATTGGACAAAAAGTAGAAGAATATACCAATTATACCAAAATAAAAACACGTACCTGTTTTTCAATGACCTCGGCCCATTTTGGACCCAAGTTAGCATTTAGTGGGACCCTGTAATTCAAAGTCCGCTCCCTCAAACCCTCCAAGCTGTCGGTCCATGGACTGGCTGAATATTCCTCTGCTTTTAACATGGTCCTCATCTTGGTTTGAACTGTGCTATCATCATTGAAGAGTAGCTTGTACATCTTATCAATACTCATATCGAAATCCTGGAAGTGGTTAAAAAGTGGTTAAACGTGGTTAGTTGTTGGATGGTTGGTTAGGTTTAAGTGGTTACATGGCCGTGCAGTTAGATGCAGTTAAAACAATTACTGTTGTTACATAATCTCATGGGGAGAACCCCTTTTTGTAGTTTTACCTAATCTTGGCACGATCGATTACCTAATTTGGGCACGTACCTGATTCAAATGCTCATTGGCGTAATGTGAGACACATGCACACGTTTCATCCTCTTCATTAAATGACGCTGTCTCTCCCACCACACCTCGGGAACTCTGGGCGTGTTCTGAGGGCACCTGATGGGAGAGGGTGATTGGGTTAGTCTGATGGGAGAGGGTGGTGGTTAATTGGAGGGTGGAAGTCGGCAAAAATCGAACAAGCGAAATGTAAGCACCTAACTTGGGGGGGGGGATCAGGGTCCAGGGGGAGGGGTCACCAACCTCTAAACCTTTCTAATTCCTATAGAAAACCTATGCATATGTTAACCTGAGTCTGCAGAAAGTTTTTGTGGGCCTCCAACATTGATCTAAACATGTTCTCCTCTCTCCCATTTGGCGCTAATTTTAACCAATCTCCGGGCCTGATTGGCGCACCATGGAGGGGTGGCGAAATGAAGGGGCGCTCTCCCCTGGACTTCCTTTTTTTGAGTTCAGCCGTGGTTTTAAGGGACCCAGTACGAGATCTCACCACGGTTTCATTGCTTGGATCGCTGTATGATCGTTTGTGGTGTTGCCCATTTCCAGTTGATTTGACTCGTTTTATGACGTCTTTAGATTGTCGAGCCGGTTTGGGTGGTTTTGTAGAGGTCTTGGCTTGGGTTGTAGATGGTTGTTGTTGTTGTACTAGACTGACCATATCAGCACTTAAACGATAGGAGAGATAGGGTATTAAAATATGAAGATGTATATACTAAAAGGATGGGCCCGGGAGCTTGTCAGCGCTATGGTGTAGAATAGCAAACAATATATTCTATAGTTGGTATGATAGAGGGGCTGCTTTCTCGGTCAAGGCATAATGGCATTCTCGAACAATGTGAAACATATTTATAGTGGAGCAGAGAGAGAGAGAGAGAGAGAGAGAGAGAGAGAGAGAGAGAGA
>AVPN01000051.1:31235-51639 GCA_000695325.1 Pleurobrachia bachei | reverse complement strand
GGCGCCGGAGGAGCTGCGGCAGGGGGTTTGGGGGCCGCAGGCCCCCAATGGGGTCCAGGGGCGAAGCCCCTGGTGGGGGTGTAGGGGGCGAAGCCCCCGGAAAATTTTTAGCATTTTTAGACCATTTTAACGCAATTTGGCCATTTAGAAGGCCAATTTCACAATGTGCACCGTTTTATAAATGTATATAGGCATTTTTGTGCTGAAAATTGATAAATTAAAAACCAAATTAACAATAAGATTATTTAAACTGTCCGAACCGAGCTCTTCTGTTACATTTAGATATGAACTTTTCGCCAACATCCTCTAAATCTATATTGTCAGTTAGTTCTTTATGGTGACTTAATAGTGACAGGCTATTAAGTCGATTTGTTGTCATAGTGGACCTCAGCCACGTTTTTGTTCTTCGAAGAAGGGAAAATGCCCGCTCAGCTTCTGCACTAGTTGCTGGTAGTAGCTGGTAGTAGCAATTAAACACATTGTATCTCTCCCTCTTGCCTGTGCGCGGCTGTGAGTGCACGTGCGTTATATTTGTAGATGAAGAGTTCAGTTCAGCTCATATTTTCTAAGAACAAACCGGTAAAATTTCAAACTTTTGGTAAATCCCAGGGGGGGCCCGGCCCCCCCTGGCCCCCCCGGTGTCGTGGGCCCTGTTATAATAGAGAGACTACAGATGAAACAGAAATAGTGCTGAACTAACACAATCACACGTCACGTGTACAGCTGTAATCACGTGTACATATGAAGAGGACTTAATTATTTCAATCATAATTTCAACTTTTCTAGACCCCCGAGCTGAGACATTCTGCTAGACACATTGCAAGAGAACCGCATGAACAGTTTACCTGCAGAGTCACGCCACTGGCACACATCAATCAAAACAAACCAGTCTCTTTTTCTCTCTCACTTTCTCTATCTTTCTCTATAACTCACGTGTTGTACATGGCTCACTAATAAAATTTTAGCTTATGTCGCACTATAGAGTGGGCTCACTCGTGCCCTACTAAGTTAGGGCATGCCGGGTGCATATGGTGTGATAAACTACAGTCTGTAGTACAGAGAGAAATCACCAAAAAACCACAGTACGAAAGCACAACATAAAGACACACAAGAGAAGATACGAAAAAAGAAAGCACACAGATAGCTGTAGCAGTCGGAGAAGCCGTAGAAAACCCCTGACTCACGTACACAAAAATGAATCTGGTCGACAAGTAATCAATATTCAAACCTTTAACGAGGAGGTGAAACGGAAACAAGGCATTACCTCCCATGACCGGCCTCAATAAAATCACAATTTCAATATCTCCCCAACTATCTCTTTGCCTAGTTATTAGACTGTGTTTCGAGCGCCCTACCCGAAACAAAAAGAAGGATTAGAACATAACAACTATTATCTCTCTCACCTGGTTACCATCATCAGGACTCATCGGTCTGTTAGGTGTTCGTCTCCTGGGAGGCTCCACAAAGGTAGGAAGGGGGAAATCCTTGAGCACACTGTGGGTTGTCTGTCGGGGTAGGATCGACTCCCAGAAATTTCTCTCATCCTCCTCCCTCTCGCCCGATGTGGCCCGTTCCCGGGGTTGTATTGCTGGTCCACTGCTGCCAGATCTAGGGTGACCAGCGGTAGGAGGAATGGTGTTCCGGCGGGTTAGGAGAATGGGCTCTGAGTCGGAGGAGGCCTCATCTGCCATGTACGGGCAGGATCCGACCTACACAAGTTAACAACCAATCAGAACTCGTTATTTAGGAGCCAATCAGGGACCAGTATTTCCTGATGATTAGATTGGTTCCTGATTCCAGTTTATTCTTGGTTACGAAGTGGACCAAACAGATGGCCCTTTTTGGAGAAACCAAAACCAAAACGACGACAATTGTACGTGGGAGCTAACGAGTTATGCACCAACAAGGAGTGTGATCAATAATTTATATCTGTAATGATTGGCACACACAAATACCTGTTATTGAAAGAGAGAGAGAGAGAGAGAGAGAGAGAGAGAGAGAGAGAGAGAAAATACCTGTTATTGAAAGAGAGAGAGAGAGAGAGAGAGAGAGAGAGAGAGAGAGAAACTACCAGGGTTTGTTATTCTAAGGATTTGGCAAACGACCAAAAAATACTTATCAATAGATCGGTCATAAATTATGAATAATAATTTATTAGTTATTATGCTGACTAGAATCTAGGATATTCATTTCGAAACTCAGGATGTATCTTTTATATATATTCTCTCTCGCTCTGATAAAATAGTGGTTGAAAATAACCAAGCTTGAACAAGTAAAGCCCGATACAAGATAAACACGAATGCGAAACAATGTTTTACGGAATGAACTATATTAATGGATATAACTAATTCGCACACAGCACAAAAGAATACATTATTGACGGACAGTTATATGTGTGATGAAATGAGTAGAGGAGTGAGTGAGTAGGAGAGATAGGCTGAGAGAGAGAGAGAGATAGAGAGAGATAGAGAAAAAAGACGGAAAACTATCAGCTGATCTACGCCTCATGTGTGTTAAATATCGTGCACGCCTCACTTTTCATTTTCAACTCACACAGCTACTCGCCCTGTCCAGCTGTTGCTACATGCTGTATCATGAACTTGGCAAAATTCCCTTGCTGACCCTCAGCACCGCTAGATTAGGTAATAGGTTTCTAAGCAAACATTCTCTCACTCAGTCAAACAACCTAACAAACACATAAGGCCCGGCCTGTCAGGATAAGGAACAAATGTAGGTACCAATTATAATGGGCAGCTGGTACAAAATAATGGAATTTACTGGCTCGAGTTGAGCAAAATTATTGTACCCCCTCCTGGGATATCTCACAGGGTGTGGCAGAGAGAGAGAGAGAGAGAGAGAGAGAGAGGGGGAGAGAGAGAGAGAAAGAGAGAGAGATACATATAGTGAGGGATAGATAGATAGAGAGATTCTAGCCATCTGGGGTCATCACATGATGATATATGATCTCATTCTCGGCTCATCTACAGATAGCGTGAGCAGATATAACAGCTGTTGTAGGTGCAGTTGCAAATACAATGTTCATGTACACATGGAAACACACTCAAAACATGTGAAATGCAATGAATTAAAGTTATTACAGATTTCTACTCTGAAAATGACAGCATGTGAATTTTGTTCCAAGAAGTGGCGGGATGTCAAAGAAATTTATGGAATTCAAAGAATTAACTTTCTTTATCTAGGCATTTCTCATGGAATTAAACTTCATTATTCTCTCCCTATCTAGGAATTGCATTATTCTCTCCCTATCTAGGAATTTATTTTACAGTCAGACCTCGATTTACCGGGATGCTCGGGGAAAAGGGTTTTGCCCAGTAAATCGGGGTCCAACGTTGAGTTCATTTCTCTCACCTTGACTGATGCTGTCCCTCCGCTCTTTTTCAGTAGTCCCGAGGTCACGTGACTGGTTATCAGCCAATCAGGGACCAGTATTTCCTGATGATTAGATTGGTTCCTGATTCCAGTTTATTCTTGGTTACGAAGTGGACCAAACAGATGGCCCTTTTTGGAGAAACCAAAACGACGACAATTGTACGTGCGGGAGCTAACGAGTTATGCACCAACAAGGTATCAGAGTGTGATCAATAATTTATATCTGGAATGATTGGCACACACAAATACCTGTTATTGAAAGAGGGAGAGAGAGAAAGAGAGAGAGAGAGAGAGAGAGAGAGAGAGAGGGTTTGTTATTCTAAGGATTTGGCAAATGACCAAAAAAATACTTATCAATAGATCGGTCATAAATTATGAATAATAATTTATTAGTTATTATGCTGACCAGAATCTAGGATATTCATTTCGAAACTCAGGATGTATCTTTTATATATTCTCTCTCGCTCTGATAAAATAGTGGTTGAAAATAGCCCGATACAAGATAAACACGAATGCGAAACAATGTTTTACGGAATGAACTATCACTATACTAATGGATATAACTAATTCGTACACAGCACAAAAGAATACATTATTGACGGACAGTATGTGTGATGAAATGAGTAGAGGAGTGAGTGAGTAGGAGAAATAGGCTGAGAGAGAGAGAGAGATAGAGAGAGAGAGAGAGAGAGAGAGCTAGAGAAAAAAGACGGAAAACTATCAGCTGATCTACGCCTCATGTGTTAAACATAGTGCACGCCTCACTTTTCATTTTCAACTCACCACACACAGACTCGCCCAGCTATTGCTACATGAACTTGGCAACATTCCCGACGCTGACCCTCGACACCATCGGATAAGGTTTCTAAGCAAACATTCTCTCGCTCAATCAAAAAGCCTAACAAAGTAAGGCACAGATGTAGGTACCAATTATAATGGGCAGCTGGTACAAAATAATGGAATTTACTGGCTCGAGTTGAGCAAAATTATTGTACCCCCTCCTGGGATATCTCACAGGGTGTGGCAGAGAGAGAGAGAGAGAGAGAGAGAGAGAGAGAGACTAGAGAGAGAGAGATACATATAGTGAGGGATAGATAGATAGATAGATTCTAGCCATCTGGGGTCATCACATGATGATATATGATCTCATTCTCGGCTCATCTACATATAGCGTGAGCAGATATAACAGCTGTTGTAGGTGCAGTTGCAAATACAATGTTCATGTACACATGGAAACACACTCAAAACATGTGAAATGCAATGAATTAAAGTTATTACAGATTTCTACTCTGAAAATGACAGCATGTGAATTTTGTTCCAAGAAGTGGCGGGATGTCAAAGAAATTTATGGAATTCAAAGAATTAACTTTCTTTATCTAGGCATTTCTCATGGAATTAAACTTCATTATTCTCTCCCTATCTAGGAATTGCATTATTCTCTCCCTATCTAGGAATTTATTTTACAGTCAGACCTCGATTTACCGGGATGCTCGGGGAAAAGGGTTTTGCCCAGTAAATCGGGGTCCAACGTTGAGTTCATTTCTCTCACCTTGACTGATGCTGTCCCTCCGCTCTTTTTCAGTAGTCCCGGCATGTGAGCAGCAACGAGACACGGCCGCACAAAGTATGCAAAATGGTATTCTACTTCCTTTCTACAATCTCTCAAACACACACTCTTTCTCTCTCTCTCCCTCTCTCTCTCGCTCTCTCTCTCTCTCTCTCCCCATCTCTCTTCATACAATCACCTGATTTGCAGGCCCTGTCAGCGTGACACACCAATAACACATGACGTGTATGTGGTAAGCAGCAGGAAAAACATAAAGATACCTGGACCTGGATTTTACACCTATAAACCACCTCTAAATCACTGGGTGCGGGCGGGGGGGGGAGTGGACTACCTGGGTAAGCCCATAAATCAATACATAACATATTGGCACGTACCATGAGTCCCACAACAACAGGTCGAGACGAATTAGGTGTCGTAGCAAACGGGGGTAACACATGGAGTAGAGAGGGTGCTGGTCTCTGATTGTGGTGATGGTGATCTAGTGGTGACGTCACCGGGTGGTGATCTATTACGTCATCATCTTCATCGTCTGACAGGTAGCTGTTATCTGACATGTCATCTTGTAGCATGTCTTCATCCGCCTGGAGGGTGAGATTGTTACTTTTACTAAAGAGAGATTGTGAGATTGTTACTTTTACTAAAGAGAGAGAATTGAGATTGTTACTTTAACTTAAGAGAGATAAATAGTCAGATCGTTACTTTTAGTGAGATTGTTACTTTTACTAAAGAGAGAGAGAGAGAAGTGAGATTGTTACTTTAACTTAAGAGAGATAAATAGTCAGATCGTTACTTTAGCTAAAGAGAGCAAAAGTTAATTCGTTAACCGCGGTAACACGATATAATAAATATATCATTATGATCCTAATAAGTTATCCAAAATGACAAAAAGCGATAAAAATCTTCAATATTCTGATTCAAGGGCGGATCCCTTACTCGTCAAGATTCCATTTTATTTATACCTTATTAGTAGAAGTCCTCCAGATATTGCTCATGTGGGTATATGCACTGTCACGTGACATGAAACTGCTGAAAAAGTATTTCTCTTCGCTGGTAGAGATTGAAATAGCATTATTGATCACCAGCGCCGTTTTCTCTTTTTTGATTGAGGTTATCTTGCGGACCTCAATTGTCAACTGAGTGGGAGGGGTGGAGGTTAACAAACCACTACAAACAATCCATGTGGCGGGGATGGTTTTTTGGTGTAAAATGAAAAAAACGGGATCTCACAATATAATTCATGATTGCTAGCTCGACCCTCTTTACAAAATATGTAAAGGAGGGTTAAAACATAAAATATAATTGATAACTCACCAGTGTCTCCCAGCCCAGAATATTAGCGTAGAAACAGAACCAGTTTTGGGAGACATACAGGCGTCCTTGAACCAGGATATCCCGTAACAGGGCACACGAGAAATCTGCAGGGAGATAGGGTGGAGTTAGGACCCCCGGTTAGGATCTATCAGGCTAATGCTCTGAGAGAAATGAGAACAGGGTCAAGCCAATGCTCTGACAAGTTAGGATGGGGCCACTGCATGGAGTTGGTTAGTTAGAATGGGGCTGTTGTGAGGGAGGGTCTAAAGCAAGGGGGCCGAGGGTGGGGTTTTGGGAGATCGTTAGGGCGAATTACATAGCCAGGAAACTACCGAAAGTTCTGTTCGTGATTCGGTTGTTTCCTGAAAGACTGGTATCATATAAAAAGGAGATTATTACCCTGAATTAGTGTTTCTCCCTCGGGTAGTGATTTAAATAGTTTGTGGAAGTCTTGTTCTCGGCTCTTGGGGTTCGTGTTCGGGAGCATCTGAGGAGAGGGGGTAGTGTTAGGAGGAAGTGTTTGATACAGTCTTGGAATAAAGATGAGATAAAAAAGGGGAGATGTGAAATATGCTGAGTGAGGTCTGTGGTCTACTTTCCCCCTAGTGAGCCCTGCTTTGTGTGTTGGTAACGAAGTAACCCCTTGCCAGCGTGCGCGAAGGGGTTGCTTCGTAACCAACTTTGTGTGCTCGGTGAATATCATTTGGCCCTCAAAGTTTTGGAGAAACGAATGGGGTGAGAAGCTGATCAAGTAGAAATTATTGACGGCGCCAGCGCTCTGACTTCCTAGAAAAATAATTTTCTCTTACCAGCAACATATTATAAACAAGGCTACTTTTGACACTTGACAAAGGAGTTTGAAAGTTTCAACACCTACTACTATGTTGAGCTGTGAACAAGCTATATAGGACAAAGTATTTGAATTGAGCCATCTTTCTCTCTCTCACTCTCTCTTTTTGTCACTCCCTCTCTCTCCCTCTTTCTGGTTATCCTAGTATATGCTCTGTATTTATCCCTAAAATGGGCTGGCAGAAACCTGTCGTCTAAACTAAAGTTATTACAAGGTGTGTTATTTAGTGAAATCTGGCCACGTTGCAGAATGTATTGTGAAATATATACAAAGTCAGATTTTCATTTTTGGCTGACTTAGCGTTCGCAAAACAGTGTTTTCATTGCCCATTATCAACATGGATGTGTTTATCACTGAGTGGCAGTCGAAAATATGGTCCAGAAAAGTTTTTTCAATACCCCGTTAGTGAAACAATGTGATCATACCGAATCGTTGCTAGATGTCTTTGATTTCATACACGCCATGACGACCCGGAAAAAAGTTCTAGAAACTTCTAATATGTGTAGGTAGGAGAAGAAGACAAGTAATATTTCAACAAACAAGAGTGTAAAATTTCCCTTCCTATCCGTCAAGTTTATGTTTACCCCCTACCCCCCCCTTCTCTCCACCCCTTTATCAAGTAAGACAGGCCCTGGCCTTGTATTGATAACTTGTTGAGTTAGTCAAAAAGTGATAACAGCAATATATGATGACGTTGTTCCTTGACTATTCCAAATTGTTATGTACATAATATTGTGACGTACAAAATGTCCCATATCGATTATTGGATCTACATATTGTGCCGTACATGCCCTACCAAACCAACGTCCAACTGTGAACATGATAAGGAACAAACCGGCCAGACCCCAGTACAAACAACAATCAGAACCCTGGATAATTATAATTATGAAGTGATTGTGAATGGCATTTTGTGAATGGTTTACATTTTTGGCAGCGTCCAACCAGTTCCCAATACTCTTCTCCGAATCTGGTGTATCCAAAGCAGCTGATACACCGCTCCCAGATCTGTGCTCCTTCATAAAACTAGACGATGGACCGCTCCCAGATCTGTGCTCCTTCATAAAACTAGACGATGCACCGCTCCCAGATCTGTGCTCCTTCATAAAACTAGACGATCGGCCCCTGGATGATGGTGACTTTGGGGGCAACCTCGGTGGAGGCTGAGTCCTTGTTTGTGAGGTAGAAGGAGGATGCTGAGCTCTTGTTTGTGGAGGGGGAGGAATGAACAGGTTTGCCATGTTGACAGTGTTAGCTGGACTGTTATCAAGACTCCTAGATTCTCGGACTATTATTGGAACAGAACCGTGCCGGGCTGTTGAGGAGGGGGACCCCTCGAGACTCCGAGAGGGTCGGACTGGGTGGGTCATCATGAACACTAAACAATTTGAATCAGCTTCTACATATCAGTTAAATATATTTTGTTACAGAAAGAAAAATAAGAATTTAAATGGTATTGGTAGATATGTTTGTACAGCTCGCAGAGTCCGACAACGATTTAGTTGCCTTGTTCAACCCTCCCTTTGAATAAAACAAGCATTTAGTCAACTACATTTAACAGAAAAAGACATCGCAAATCATCAGGGAGAGGGATTATAGCAAGGGAAGCAATAGTTGGCATGTTAATATAATAAGGATATACTTTGTACGTTCGAGTGAAAAGTAGGAAGTGAACTTACAAAGTGAAACACACTATTTAGACAAGCGGGAAGTTACACTTCCAAGACACGAGAAGAACAGAAAAGGAAACATATATGGGACATGCTAAAAATCTTACTGCTGCTAGACATTGCGAAACTATATTTAATCAACCATGGGTACTAGCTATCATAATCGCTCTTACAAAGGGGGCATTATATTAGGTCATCCAATATTGATCTGGACTGGGCTGTTGTGAGAGAACGGTATCAGTTAGAGCCAAGGGGCCGGTTCAAGCGTCTTCCTTGGACATTTTTGGGTT
Organism: Pleurobrachia bachei; assembly: GCA_000695325.1. Lineage (NCBI taxonomy): Eukaryota > Metazoa > Ctenophora > Tentaculata > Cydippida > Pleurobrachiidae > Pleurobrachia > Pleurobrachia bachei. Next base: position 42,564 of record AVPN01000051.1, on the reverse strand, counting down.
GGACTACCATGGTGGGAGCCGTCACGTGCCTGCTTTATGGTCTCACAGGCAACGAGTTCAGGCATTACTCTAGTTGCCGCTTTACGCAAGAATAAACTGTGGCACTATGGAAGATTGAATATTTCACGGCATTTTGTCAATGGGGACAGCTGATCAGTTTGACCGTTGTTCCTAGATCAATTTTTAAGCCCGAACACGATGCAACTATCATCGAAGCTTTTACATTCCATTTTCACTCTCAGAAATTGGCTTTTTGCCAAAATTTCGTCTAACACAATTGATGCCCGTTTTTGTACGTTTTAGACGTCTAAATGACATGAATCAAACGTTAAATGTTAGCTTGTACAGTTTTCTAGGTCCTATGTTAGTTTTATTTTGATCGCTCAATGGATACTTAGCTCATGGCGGTTTTTTTCAACATGGGTAAAAGTTTTAAAAATTCAGCTTATCTTAACCTTGCGAAAATCACTTCCAAGAGCTAGAAATTTTATCCAAAAAGTTTAGGAAGGTTCATGGAATACCCCAAGCCATTTGATAAGACACATATAAGGTTAATAACCGTCCAAATTATCCGAAAGTAGGTCTAATTAGTCCAAAATTGAGTTGAAAAATGGCGTAAAGCGGCAACTAGAGTAATGCCCAAACTCATTGCCTGTGAGACCATAAAGCAGGCATGTCGAAGGGTCCCACCATGCTAGTCCAACCCAAAAATGTCCAAGGAAGACGCTGGAACCGGCCGCTTAGCTCTATCTGATATCGTTCTCTCACAACAACCCAGTCCAGATCAATATTGGATGACCTAATATTAGAAAGCTAGGGGCACCACGTAACATGTCAAAGAAGTGTCACAGCGATATTATACGAATACAATGTAGCTTTACGTGAAAACACAAAGAAAATGGAATCTGTGACAGTCAGCTGTACGACATGAATACACGTGACAGTAATTTATTTGCATGGAAGAGGGCACACGTGTGTGTACATTCAGATACCTTAAAATAAAACCACAGGAAATTGAGTCTGTAATTAAAAATGTAGAGAGAGATCAGAGAGAGAGAGAGAGAGAAAATGTGGATCGTGAAGTTGAAGGTCTTTCAACCAACAAGCCAAACAATTAGACACAGAACAAACTACATACAACAAAGACAACGAACAAAGACTCATTATGCACTATGCAGTCTAGATGATGTTTAGATCTGTAACATGAACAGATGGATATATCATGGTATGGACAACAAGAGAATATATATTGAGCGGTCGGGCCTGTATAGACGCTGTTAATTAGTACAATTGCATTTGTTAGAATATGTGGCTCTGATGTTGCTCTGATGAAATGAAATATACAGCTATTTTACGTACATTCTCTCAGTTTATTAGAATTTGATTCAGCAATTAGAGCTGTGATTTAAATTGGGCTTCATGACTAGACTCGGCAAAGACAATTGATTAAGAAATGTGATACATGCGAGCAAGTTGTGACAGTGAAAGAGCGGAAGAAGGCATATTCTGAAGAAAACAATCAAACGAGACAAAAGATAGTGCAGATGACTTGAATTGAGTAACAAGTGATGACATTGACATGATCATGATCATGATCGATACATCCTGCACACAACAAACATCAACAATTACCGAATGCCGTTATACATGAACTATTATACATTGTACATCGGTATGTTTCCAGTAGAAACTATATAAACATAACGTACACGGTCACAAAGTTATTAGTCGATACAAATTACACACCCACAAAACAGTCGAGAGAGAGAACATTATAACCGCATTAGTATCAAAAGAGCGATGGCCGATGATCGGTGAGTGAAGCAGAACGTTAAACTTATAATAGAGATAGAGAGAGCGATGTTAGATGAAGGAACATGGAAGATTGGAGACCACTTATTTTACCGAAACGGAAACGAAAAAAAGAAAATGTGAAAGAACAGACCACTTTACATGGACACTTATTATTCTGTGTTCAGGATAGATAAGAAGGAATAGCTAATTTATACAGACTTGTGCTTACAAGACTGCAGTAATTGGTATCCGTGTACTAGGGAAATCGTCCATTTTGATATTTATCTCAAAAAAACTAGCATATGATAAACAATAACTAATATTATATATGTTTGGATATTCTTCAGTTATATTATAGAGACAAGAAAGATGTTTTACAATAAATCAAGGTGGCACCGGTAGATTATCATAAGTAATTAGCTGTTTTCTTAGAAAAGAGAGGCATCCCATACTGTGTACAGTGTAGCAGCAGGAGTGATGTGCTATAAGAGTCATAGAGGAGTGTCCTAGAGGTATATCATATGTCACACATCATCATCTAAGCAGCTTAACACTATGAGGTAGAGAGAAATATATCGATCTAGAAAGTAAAATGTTGGATTTATTGAGTAATTGGGGCGAGAGACAGCGGTGTTGAATAGATTAGGAAATGCAAACTTCAAATGCCAAACACTGTATATAATGAGAATAAAACAGCAATAAAGAGTTAACGAGCAGCCGCCACCCAAGTATGAGATTATAACTATTGCGAGAGTTGATCACAATTCAACGGTATATAATGGACCGTTGCTATTCCTCCGAATTTATATGTTGCGAAAGAGGGGAGAATTCTCAGAATAATTGTGAAAGTAGAAAGCTTTAATTTATTATTTTCTTAATAATCCCTCATTGGGCAATCTTATTTATACGTGCGTAATTAACTAAGTAATTAAGTAATTAACTAATTAATTATAATTACCTTGTCCACGAGGATGCCGAGAGAATCCCATTTTGAGATGCTCGATCCATTCGATCCCAAAGAGGATGTCAGTTCCCTCATCGTATACGGCTTTGAGAGATACTAGGTTCTGATTTAGCAGTATAACAGATCAAATAACTACTCAAATTGCTTCTCGAAATGGCCCTATACAAGTTCTAAGAGGCATGAATGTAAAGGTAGGTCAGTGAATCAGGTACTACGCAGTGATCTGGTAATCCAACGTAGTGTTCTAAGCGGACAAATTACTTGATGACGTTACACGCCTAGTGCAGTTCTCTGTCAGAGAGATTTTTATCAGTTATATGAATAAAACAAGCATAATTTGATAAGGAGATAACACATTACCAGTTCCCAATACTCTTCTCCGAATCTGGTGTATCCAAAGCAGCTGATGCACCGCTCTCAGATCTGTGCTCCTTCATAAAACTAGACGATGCACCGCTCCCAGATCGGTGCTCCTTCATAAAACTAGACGATCGGCCCCTGGAAGAAGGTGACTTTGGGGGCAACCTCGGTGGAGGGTGAGTCCTTGTTTGTGAAGGAGGGGGAGGAATGAACAGGTTCGCCATATTGACAGTATTCGCTGGACTGTTGTCAAGACTCCTAGATTCTCGGACTATGATTGGAACGGAACCGTGGCGAGCTGTTGAGGAGGGAGACCCCTCGAGGCTTCGAGAGGGTCGGACTGGGTGGGTCATCATGAACACTAAACAATTCGTATCAATATCAATCAGTTAAATATGGGTAGAATTCGTTACAGAAAGAAAAAATATGAATCATTAATTACTATGATCTTTTGTAAAGCTCGCAGAGTCTGACAGGGCATTGTTCAACCCTTCCTTTCAACAAAACAAGCATTTAGTCAACTACTTTAACAGAAAAAGACATATACTGAATCAGGGAGAGGGATAGCAAGGGATGCAAGAGAAGCAATGGTTGGCATGTTAATATACGGATAAACTTTGTACGTTCGTGAAAAGTAGGAAGTGAAATTACAAACTGTGAAACACACTATTTAGACAAGTGAAGTTACACTTACGAGAAGCATGGGAAGGAAACTGAAAGGAAACATCATATATGGGACATGCTAAAAAATCTTACTGCTGCTGCTAGACATTGCGAAACTATTTAATCAACCATAACATGAGTACTGCTATGATTGCTAGCTTAGTCTTAGTAGAAAGAGGGGCATAGTAGAAATCGAGGGGTACCATGTAACATATTGTCAAAGAAGTGTCACAGCAATATACAATGTAGCAATTTCAGTGAAAACACAAAGAAAATGGAACCTGTGACAGTCAGCTGTACGACAAAATATACACGTGACAGTAATTTATTTGCATGGAAGAGGGCACACACGCGTGTGTACATTCAGATACCTTAAAATAAAACCACAGGAAATTGAGTCTGTCAGTACAAACAACAATCAGAACCCTGGATAATTATAATTATGAAGTGATTGTGAATGGCATTTTGTGAATGGTTTACATTTTTGGCAGCGTCCAACCAGTTCCCAATACTCTTCTCCGAATCTGGTGTATCCAAAGCAGCTGATGCACCGCTCTCAGATCTGTGCTCCTTCATAAAACTAGACGATGCACCGCTCCCAGATCGGTGCTCCTTCATAAAACTAGACGATGCACCGCTCCCAGATCGGTGCTCCTTCATAAAACTAGACGATGCACCGCTCCCAGATCGGTGCTCCTTCATAAAACTAGACGATGCACCGCTCCCAGATCGGTGCTCCTTCATAAAACTAGACGATGCACCGCTCCCAGATCGGTGCTCCTTCATAAAACTAGACGATCGGCCCCTGGAAGAAGGTGACTTTGGGGGCAACCTCGGTGGAGGGTGAGTCCTTGTTTGTGAAGGAGGGGGAGGAATGAACAGGTTCGCCATATTGACAGTATTCGCTGGACTGTTGTCAAGACTCCTAGATTCTCGGACTATGATTGGAACGGAACCGTGGCGAGCTGTTGAGGAGGGAGACCCCTCGAGGCTTCGAGAGGGTCGGACTGGGTGGGTCATCATGAACACTAAACAATTCGTATCAATATCAATCAGTTAAATATGGGTAGAATTCGTTACAGAAAGAAAAAATATGAATCATTAATTACTATGATCTTTTGTAAAGCTCGCAGAGTCTGACAGGGCATTGTTCAACCCTTCCTTTCAACAAAACAAGCATTTAGTCAACTACTTTAACAGAAAAAGACATATACTGAATCAGGGAGAGGGATAGCAAGGGATGCAAGAGAAGCAATGGTTGGCATGTTAATATACGGATAAACTTTGTACGTTCGTGAAAAGTAGGAAGTGAAATTACAAACTGTGAAACACACTATTTAGACAAGTGAAGTTACACTTACGAGAAGCATGGGAAGGAAACTGAAAGGAAACATCATATATGGGACATGCTAAAAAATCTTACTGCTGCTGCTAGACATTGCGAAACTATTTAATCAACCATAACATGAGTACTGCTATGATTGCTAGCTTAGTCTTAGTAGAAAGAGGGGCATAGTAGAAATCGAGGGGTACCATGTAACATATTGTCAAAGAAGTGTCACAGCAATATACAATGTAGCAATTTCAGTGAAAACACAAAGAAAATGGAACCTGTGACAGTCAGCTGTACGACAAAATATACACGTGACAGTAATTTATTTGCATGGAAGAGGGCACACACGCGTGTGTACATTCAGATACCTTAAAATAAAACCACAGGAAATTGAGTCTGTAATTAAAAATGTAGAGAGAGGGAGAGAGAGAGAGAGAGAGAGAGAGAGAGATAGAAAGAGAGATATTGAAATGTGAATCATGAAGTTGCATGCAATCGTCTTTCAACCAACAAGCCAAAACAATTAAACACAAAGCAATCTACATGTACAACAAAGACATGAAGTTGAACGAACAAAGACTCATTATGCAGTCTAGATGATGTTTAGATCTGTAACAGATGAATGTAGAGACAACTAAGAGGATATTGAATGGCATGTATAGACGCTTATAATTAGTGCAATTGCATTTGTTAGAATATGCCTTGATGGTGCTCTGATGAAATGAAATACACGGCTATAACGTACATTCTCAGTTTATTAGACGCTGATTTAGCAGTGACTTAGATTGGGCTTCATGATTGACTAGAGTACACGGCAAAGACAAGAAGTGATACATGCGAGCAAGTTGTGGCAGTGAAAGAGCGGAAGAAGGTATATCTGAAGAAAACAAATCGAACGAGACAGATCAACTGCTAGTCATGTGCACCAGACAGTAACAAGTGATGACATGATACACAACAAACATCAACAATTACCACACGCCGTACATATACACTGTACAAGTAGTCGGCATGTTTCTATAACAGAAACTATAAACACGATCGCAAAGTTATTAGTCGATACAAATTACACACCCACAAAACAGTCGAGAGAGAACATTATTTAACCGCATTAGTATCAAAAGAGCGATGGCTGATGATCGGAGAGTGAAGCAGAACGTTAAATATAATAGAGAGAGAGAGATCAGAGAGCGATGTTAAATGAAGGAACATGGAAGATTGGAGACCACTTATCTACCGAACCGGAAACATGAAAAAAGAAAATGTGAAAGTTATTACGGGAAGACCACTTTATGTAGACACTGATTATTCTGTGTTCAGGATAGATAAGTTAAGGAATAGCCAATTTATACAGACTTGTGCTTACAAGACTGCAGTAATTGGTACCCGTATGGCGTATACTGGAAATTGTCCTCTGAATAACATTTCCATATTTATCTCAAGAACTAAAAAGCTAGCTTATGACCAACAACTATCATTATTATTAGCTTTGGATATTCTTCATTATACTCTGTTCTTTCTACAAAATGTTATTTAGTTCCACCGTGGCCATGATTATAAGTAAGCTGTTTTCTAAGAAAAGAGAGGCATCCCATACTGTGTACACTGTAGCAGCAGGAGTGATGTGCTATATAACTTATAAGAGTAATAGCTATAGGAGTCCTAGGCCTATAAAGGTATATCATATGTCACACATCATCATCTAAGCAGCTTAACACTATGAGGTAGAGAGAAATAGATCGATCTAGAAAGTAAAATGTTGGATTTATTGAGTAATTGGGGCAAGAGACAGCACACGGCGTGCCCCAGGGTAGTTTAACATTTGTTTTGCTGTCCGCCTCCAATTCCGGTTGGTAACTATTCGGGAAGACCTCCCTGAAGGTCGTGACGGTGCGGGAAAAATCGTGTAGACCCGCTCTGGCATCGGAAAATTGAAAAAACACCCAAAAGACACCAAAAAATTCGAATTTCTCCCATTTATCTTCATTTTAGAGCTCCCATGATAACGGCATTCGATTCTACGTGCAAAAATAAGGTCGGGGACAACCACATCTTGTAGAACAAGGTGGTATTTGTGAAAAATCTTTTTTCTCAAAGTGGAAATAAAGATAGTTATCTTTTTTCAATAGTTTTCACAAATACCACCTTGTTTTACAAGATGTGGTTATATAGAATAGTTACAACCGGAATTGGAGGCGGACAGCAAAACAAATGTTAAATTACCCTGGGGCACGCCGTGAGCACACAACTTATCTAATCCTTTACGTTTGAAGTTTACGGTTTGTGACATATAAATGAGAATAAAACAGCAATAAAGAGTTAACGAGCAGCCGCCACCCAAGTATGAGATTATAACTATTGCGAGAGTTGATCACAATTCAACGGTATATAATGGACCGTTGCTATTCTTCCGAATTTATATGTTGCGAAAGAGGGGAGAATTCTTAGAATAATTGTGAAAGTAGATAAAGCTTTAATTTATTATTTTCTTAATAATCATTCATTGGGCAATCTTATTTATACGTGCGTAATTAACTAATTAATTAACTAACTAAGTAATTAATTATAATTACCTTGTCCACGAGGATGCCGAGAGAATCCCATTTTGAGATGCTCGATCCATTCGATCCCAAAGAGGATGACAGTTCCCTCATGATCATACAGCTTTGAGAGATACTAGGTTCTGATTTAGCAGTATAACAGATCAAACAACAGCTCAAATTGCCTCTCGAAATGGCCCTATACAAGTTCTAAGAGGCATGAATGTAAAAGAAGGTCAGTGAATCAGGTACGTAGTGATCTGGTAATCCAACGTAGTGTTCTAAGCGGACAAATTACTTGATGACGTATCAGTTATATGAATAAAACAAGCATAATTTGATAAGGAGATAACACATGAACTCTATAAATTCAAGATAAGCTTTACGTGGTGTACTGTAGTTTTACAAGAACTATAGTAGATATTCAAAGTTCAAACGAGGTGAATTAAGGTTTCGGCTGTCTAGCTGGCAATCTGTATAGTATAGTGTATTTAGTGTACTGTAGTAAATTCTATTTTTCTATCTGACAGTGACTACAAATCGTTTGTATGTCCTATTCAAACGTGAAACGTCGTTTCCTATTTAACAGGGTCCTGCAGGAGGAGCACAAAATGGGGGGTGGTGTGATTTTGTAACATGATCCAATACTCCATGAATCATAATAAGCTGCAAGTAATGGAGAGAGAGAATTTCCCAGTCATAATTGGAGTTCTTATCACAACACACGCACGTGGAGAGTACACACAATAATTATACTCCACCCTCTAGTTGTAACTCAACAACCCTCAAGTACCAGTACAACATCACCCCATGGTGCACTCTCTAGAACATCACATGAATACCCCAACCATCTGCAATACAGTATCTCGGCACACGCAGGAACTTTATCACGTATTTGAACACGCAGGAACTTCACATGACAGTTGAATTATCAGTTGTAGATAGAATGTGCTGAATGGTAGTTTGTATTTTTAGCACAAATCAGTGAGTAGTGATATTACTTCGCATCGAAACCTGTTTGTGGTACGGCCGCTGATGGTACTACTGTTAAAACACGACTAAAACACAACTGGTTTCACCAGTATACGGTTCTTACTCTTATACTGTCTACGGTGATCTACATGCGTGTGTTTGTGAAATCGCATTCACAGAGCATTGTAGGTGTGAAAATACATTTAAACCCCAACAACAATCTTTACAATGATATGTGATACCAATGCAATTTTATGATGATGATGATTGAAACCTAAACCTCGAAACAATCGTAGTCGATTTACAATCACATCAAGGATTTAAGATGGTACAATACGTACTGGTCATTCATGACGTAACTGAAAAGCGCCGCTTGTGTGTAGGATTTACCATAGCATTTCATCAAATCAATGTGTACATACCCGTTCGAGGACATCGAAAACTCCATCAAGTAGCTTGGTTGGTTGCTGTGACTGTTCCTCTTTACTCAGATAATTCTCAACCACATATTTCTGCATCACCAAGGAGAGGTCATCCCAAACCAAGATACTCCTAACACCCGATCCCTGTTCGAAGGGCGGAGGAGAGAAGGTCCTGAATTTGCGCTCCACAAGGTCTTGAGAGGGTGGGAGCGTCGTAGGAGATGGTGAGTTCGAGAAATCAAAGTCGGATGTTTCCAAGCTGTATCGTTTCTTTTTCTTTCTGGAGACGGGAGACAACTTTCCGAGAACATGCATGATGCTAATTGTAACCCCTTACTCAACAATAATTCTCTATTTAGGTCTGCGACAAAGATCTGTTTAGCACAAATTGAACGAGACATCTACGGACTGCTCATATTAAATCAGAACCAGCTCAACATGGTGGGCTAGTACTCCTTACTATCCCGGCATTCAAGAGGAACATTTTGCTAAAGACAGAAGAGGCAAACAATCCCGCTGACTTTCGACCACTTTTCTGTTTTAAACCTTCCTTGCTTTCTTTCAGAGTTTTCTGTCGTAGCGGATCAGATCTTTGGAAGTTTGGAGATAATGAACCAGACCTACCACCCTGTTTTGTTTCTTTCTTCTTCTTTGAACTTTTCCCAATGCTGGGCACCCTAACTCTGAGAGATGGCGGTGTTGCCGGGGCCTTACTAGCACAACTTGCTGACAATCTAGGCAGTTTGTTAAGAATGGAATTCTGTTTAGACCTCTCCTTCTCCTCGGGGATGTTGTACAGTACCGTATCCCGTGAAGATAGTGAGGAACTCGGGAAGGATCCGGTAAGATTCAGGACCTCACTCTGCAGCGAACCTCTCCTCTCACTTACTGGTGATGGAGAGGAACTAGTGTAACTGTATGGTGAGTAACTATCCGAGGACTCGCTCAACAAATCCAACAATTCCTCCTCGCTTGACGTGTAGCTAGTGTAACTGTACAAATCCTCACTTCCCGTTGACCCATCCCTTGAAGGGCTTGATCTACTTCTCCTCCTTAAAAGGAGTGAAAGTATAGAGCTGTACCGCTGAAGAGAACTAATCCTCCCTTCAGAGTTAGTGCCTGTTCGACTGCCAATAAAACTGTTAGATCTTGACACTGGGGCTCTTCGAAGTTCACTTGTCGACACAGGACTCCTTGGAACACTTGTTGCTGTAGTAGTTGTATTTGACCCCTCGCTGCTATCATTTAGCTCCCACTCCCCAGCTAAAGCCTGCCAGAGGTAGTCCTCTTCTTCAGGGTATCCCCACAATTCCTCGTCAATATCAATGTCGTTCTCTAGCCCTGCAATTATTATTTTGTTCATAACTATGATGATCCTAATGTACTTGTTTGTTATGTCCAGACAGGACAGAGTACACAACAAGATCTATCATTTTAAAATCATGATGATATTGATTTTTTGAAATGATAATCATTCGAGAATCTGGATCTTAAAATAGCTCAACCGAGAGGATAGATCACTAAAAATCTGGCTGCTAAATTATTAAATTCCAATATATTAGTTAATAATTAATCAACAGTAAATAATTGTTCTTTCAAACTTTTCAACACTACTTTAAACAAATTAATTTGAGTTTGCCGTCAATCGATCTGATAACTGTGTTAGCATCTATTCTCGAATCTTTTAGATCTCTGTTGAGCCTACTTAGCTTTAGCTTAACTTACGAGTGATATTGGAGAAGAGTTTGTTGTTGGCCGGCGTGCAGCGGGTGTTTTAGGATGACCGTTACGAGTAAATATGACAGATGTAGCACTAAGAGTGAATTTGAAGATGTGTTATCAGGTGACGTATTAGACAAGTATAAGGGTAGTGATTTGTTGATTTGTCTTAGAAGGGAGGACACTAGTTGCCCATCGGGTCTGTTGAAACCGCAGCTATGGGAAATTCTCAAAGTTTGTTACAAAATGATCCCAGCATCACCGCCTTACTCCGTTCCTGCAGACAATTTGGACCTAAGAGAATCGTTTGCAAAGCTTCAAAAGGACCTCATCAGTACCATTTCATCATTGGTGAAACCAGCTACGGAGAGTGAAGGATTGGAAGGTGGGAACGTGAAACCTAAGGAACCTGAGATCCCTGAGATGAAACATTACGTGAACATAACTACTGGAGGGGGCCAAGGTGAGGAGGAATCTTTCTCTGCGAAAAAGTGGACGGAATTTGTGAAACCCAAAGTGGAAAGTGCCCTGAAGACTGTCCCTGTGGTTAGATCTAGAGTAA
>AVPN01000051.1:18139-30834 GCA_000695325.1 Pleurobrachia bachei | reverse complement strand
CCCCTTATTTAGGGCGCACCCAATGGGTGCGCTAATCTCTATTATAAGTTGAAGATGAACGTCGAAGTAGTCGTTCGTTAAGCGACGTATCTACGCGACAGTGCTCCTTCATAAAACACGTTATGGGCACAAAGCTGTAAAGCTGTTGCTCACACTTTTGGAACTTCCAGTAGAAGTTTTTGAATATTTTTGAATGACTTTTAACATGCCAGTCACCATAGTTACCAATTCAGTTGCCATGGCAACTGTGTTATTCACGTTGAAATGGGCGAAAAGAACCACCCGGCGAAGCCGGGTGGGCTATCAAAAAGCCCTTACTTGAGGCGTACCCAACGGGTGCGCTAGTTCGAGAATATAATGGGTCTAAACATAATTTTCAAGCTCAACCAAGATGATATCACTAAAAAATCTGGCTGCTAAACATTCCAATAATTTCTTACCTCTGACAACCCTCCAGGATATGTTAAGGGCTGCAACGGAAAGAGCCTGCTCTCTGATCACCCACTTATAGTACCAATCAACAAAATTATCCTAAAATAATCAAGTTTCTGTATAATAATTAATGTATGTATTGCATAATTTTATGCTGCGTCACAACGGGTTGATCTGATTGTTGTCAGATATGGTCAAATCTATCTAATATCTATTGTTCTCTAACAAAGCTATGCATAATATATTGTGTGTGTGTATCACTAAAACACGTCAATAAGATATGCAATGTGTTCTAACAATATAATTCTGATGAACTCAAGTAAACGAGAAAATAACATATCTACATGATAAATCCGACTGTTATAGCTATATAGTCGGTTTTATTGGGATGCTCGGCGGAAAGGGGTTTTCCGGTAAATCGAGGTACCCTTTCTATCGGGACCCGGTAACAGGGGCCGAGTGTCACAGTCACATACCTGTATCTCCGGTTTTTCCCGTGGTTTATTGGTGCTCACTAGGTTCCGGTAATACGAGTTGTACTGGAGGAGATTCTTGAGGAAGTTGGCTGTAGACCGGTGTCCTAGAGATGAGGGTTCCATAATAATTGGAGACAGTCACCGTACAAAGTCTCGTTGTCATATACATAACCGTCTTCTATATCAAATGGCTCTATAAATATGGGAAAACACACACGAGATCTCTAAAGGTCACATGCGATGTGAGCCAATTAAACTAATTATAAATTGGAAAAACGCCAAAATTTATGTGCAAAATATCTTGAACTGGAGGTCTATAGTTGTGCGGAAAGTAAGGTTGCATGCAAGTCAAAGAATTGCACAACATTCAACTAATAGTACACAAAGTACAAACAGATATATGTATGAAAAGTTGAGGCACAAGCTAATACATAGATAGATACGTAGAACTTTCAGCGATCGGTTAACCTCAATTTTGGTTGATTGAGAGAATATTGAGGTTTAACCCATACATTCAAGATGAAGTAGAAAAAAAACAACAGAAATTGACCGGTGAAACATATGTGCTTGCTATTGGTAGGTGCTTCCAGGTGTAAGCATGTTGCGGCAGCGATCACGGGCTTACTACAACAATTGGTTTTAACGATTTAACAAGAATTGCTAAACTGATGATGGATCGTTCATCAAAAAGCAAGATCTCATATTTTGCTACTGATCACCAAAAGATCTCATAGATTCATATCACCCCCTGTCCCGAGTACTGCTTTTTTTCCCTCTGCGTGTGTGTTGCAACACTGGAATGATGCGCGTTCAGGGCATGTTTCAAGTTCCACGTGTCATAGCGCAGCCACTAATTAGATTAACAAATAATTATTCACACTAGGTTCAAGCCCAGACAATTCCTAACACTCTAGATCAAACCCGAACTTGAATGGATAAACACAAGCCAGGTTATGGGCTCTTTTGTGAAAGTTGTCATGATTTTGTACACCACGATATTTGTCAACCTAGACAACTTCTCCGGCACACTGAGAGAGTAATAACCCGAAATTCAAAAAAAGGTGAGATATGCCTATCTGGAAATTTTCTGCTGAATAAGCTAGTGAAATTTTTTTCGAAATCCGGCATAAAATGTAGACCGGATTTCGAAAAAAAATTCACTAGCTTATTCAGCAGAAAATTTCGAGATAGGCATATCTCACCTTTTTTTGAATTTCGGGGTATTACTCTCTCAGTGTGCCGGAGAAGTTGTCTAGGTTGACAAATATCGTGGTGTACAAAATCATGACAACTTTCACAAAAGAGCCCATAACCTGGCTTGTGTTTATCCATTCAAGTTCGGGTTTGATCTAGAGTGTTAGGAATTGTCTGGGCTTGAACCTAGTGTGAATAATTATTCGTTAATCTAATTAGTGGCTGCGCTATGACACGTGGAACTTGAAACATGCCCTGAACGCGCATCATTCCAGTCTTGAGACACACACGCAGAGAGAAAAAAAGCAGTACTCGGGACAGGGGGTGCATATACTGATCACTACAAACCAACTTCTACACGTGTTTGCTTTCACATTTAGATCTTGACGTGTCTGACATGTCTATAACAGATCTGTTGATGGTCTCCTATACGAATTGATATATATTAATGGCAGTATACCGTCATTATCATTTTCCCTCTCGGGCCCGGATCCTGTTGGATCTGAGGGTCTGCTGCAGGTACTTCTCCAGTCGGGGACTGACTCCGCCAAGACCTCCGATCACGATGGGAATGACCGTGGCCTTTTTGAGCTCTCAAATTCTCGTGATATTCTTCTTCTTGGTACTACTCGATCTTTTCCACCTCTCTGTCTGAGATTGACCTGTCTTTTGGAACAGCAAAATGAGAAGTGCCTCTATCTTTCGTTTGTCCAAAAGAACCAAGTCGGGCTTGCAGGCCTCACCACTTGTGAGTCACCACGCACACATCTGGCAGCCTAACGATCGGGAAGAGAGCATGTGGGTGTGGAATAACGTGATGAAAGCAAGGGATTGGACCTGGCTAGGGTCCATCTGTAACAGTAAAGGAGGACAAAGCGAGGATGTTTCCGATTTTTTCACCGCTAGCGGAGAGGATATGAGGCAAATTAATCAAAGTTAAGAACTAAAGTGCGTTTCAAACGACTTGACCTGAGATTTCTGGAAATTCAGGATCTCTCTTAGTATTAGTAAATATAACACGCAATACTTAAATTTCCAGGAATCTCATGTCTAGTCGCTTGAAACGCACTTTAGAATGTCATGCATGGTGGACACCCCATTAACAGTCATTCTAAACCGTGTATGGTAACACAGAAGAATTATCTGTGGTAGTACGCTTCAAGGAGGTGCAATGAGGTTCGTCAACATAGGGTTATTTACGAGGCTCCCACGAAGGATTAATTTATTGATTAATTAGTTAATTGAGATTTATTGGTAAACCTGCAGCCTTTTTTATGATCGTTTGCCCGATAAATTGACTCCGAAAATAATTAAAATTCTAACCGATATGGTTTGTGTTCTGTTATAATTAAGAAGATACTCACCTTGGTTTATGTGACCAAGTAGGTACTCACCGTTTTTCCGAATAGAGTGATGGCATCTATACTCTTCCGGCGCATTGATCGGTGTATTTTCCTCCGGTTACCATGGTTACCAAGATGGTTACCATAGTGGTCGTGATGGGTGTCTAGGGACGAGGACCTATATCGGGACAGGGGATCTCCTGCATCGCCATTCTCCAAGGGGGAAGGACTTAGGGACATTCTTCGATTTGTGTTCAGACAGTTAGAGCACCCGCCTTTTATAATACCCATTCATCTGCAGCAGCAGTATTAGTTTCTATGAGAAAAGTAGCAGTCAAATATTTTTCGGGTTCGGAGTCAAAAGCTAGCTGATTTATTCAAAGCAAATTACGGAAAAGAATTGGAATGCTACAAAGTGTATCCAAATTCTACGACTACGTCAAACATCACTTGTTTTTGAGTGACCTTTTCTGTAATGATGGTGCACTTTACTCAAAAAGCAGAAAAATTGAAAGTGCTCCTGCTCACATCATGATTTTTACGATTCAGAAAATAAAAAGAATTAAACACCACTATAACACATAGCAAGGAAACATCCAAGACAGGTTAGAGATGGGATAATTCTTACAATGCAATGTGCATATCTTTATTTGTGTAACATGCATCGCCATGGCATGTATAATTGTGCCCACGTACCCAGGTATGGGACCATGTTCAATTGAGAAAAGACCTAGGCTTGAACTTGTATACAAAAAGAGTTTGTTTTGCGGGTCATACTTTTGGCCAAACTTTGGGCCGTATACTCTGGTGAACACCAATTCTATTTGTAGAAAAAATAAGGATTGCTTTGTCGCTTTGACACCTGTGGGTCAATTTCACAGGGAACAATGCAATATGTAGTGCAGAGAAGGGAATACTGAAGAGTGAGAGAGAGAGAGAGATAGAGAGAGAGAGAGAGAGAGAGAGAAAAAGAGAGAGAGAGAGAGATAGATAGAGAGAGAGAGAGAGAGAGAGAGCTACTTTTGCTTGCTTGACAGGGATTATTATTATTTGTCCGAATGTCCAATATATATCTACGCCCCAAGTGAACTACGCCCTACATACTCCCCTCCATATACTAATTTCATACTGTGACCCTCGGAAGTTCCAAAGCCTGATCCGAATATACCGTAAGACCTATGATGTAATAACTTAGCTATTTGTAAAACCTAGAAACCTCATGAACTACAGGGATTACCAATGGACTATAATCTCATTGCCATCTCCTAGTGGGGACAAGCTGATTATTGGACTTCGTGACTCAGTCACCCTTAAACAACTCGCTTGCGAAACGCGATGAAACAAATCTAGAGAAGTGACGGTGTGGCGCTACCAAGGACTGGGCTGCACCCCTTTACTAAAAGTTATTGCACCTCTCTACTAAAGTTATAATTTAAAGTGCTTTACGTGGGTAACACACTAAAGGGTACTCGAAGAGTTCTCAGTCGGCACTGTTAGTTAACACCTCTTTTCTCTCTCTCTCTCTTTCACTCTCTCTCTCTCTCGGTCCACTACACGCACCACTCCCACATGGGGCCGTAAGGTCCCATGTGAGAGCAGGGTTAGATCCCCCGGGCCCGGATCCTGTTGGATCTGGGGCCCGGAGGGCCTGCGGAGTAAAGGTAGGTAGAACAATGTACATATGGTCCCTCTCTCTCTCTCTCTCTCTCTCTCTCTCACTCCTAAAATCGCATAATTGAGAAACTAATGGCAGAATCTCGATACATTAGCCATTTGTTAAGCGCCTCATCTATTATAACTGACCACATACCAATCTATAATCAATGGGAACCAATTTCTCATGATTTGCATCATCATTCAAGTTAATAACTCAGTCCAACAACCTATCTAACATCAATAAAACGGAATACTAAATTGCTGAACTAATACAAATCAACAAATACAATATCATAACCAATATAATAAGTATCATGTTCCCAATGATATTTGGTAGGTTTATTTCTGAGAAAAGCAACTGGCAACATAATGCAACTCTTAGGAAAGATTTAAAAAGCTTGTACAACAGATTTAGTAAGGAGTGGCACAAACTTGATGTATCTCTGGACCAATGTGACATGATTGTGTCATCTAGCTACCAAAAATGGCTAATTCAGAACTTGCAGCAACTGCACGTCGCTGTCGATATTCTTGAGTAATATTCTCGAAACCACCACAGAGATTTTGAGTGACATATATTCTTGAGAATGACGAAAGGTTGTCAGAATGAAAAATAGAACTCAGAATTTAGAGTGCTCTTTTCGCTCCCATCTCAAAATTAACTCACCTTTCAACCTTGGTGCTGACTGCTGATTCCGAATGCAAAAAAGAGGGATATTCTAAAAAAACTCACGGAATACTGATTTGCAAGATCTCGATACAGTTCGGGAGGGATCCAATTTGGGGTTGAGGGGAGGGATTCATATTGTGTAGACCTCAAACTTGGAGGGCTGGGTAGCTGACTGTGAAACAATTATAATGTCAATGAATACTAACAATTAGGTTTTTTATGTTCTAACCCTCCCTTTACATTAGGTATGTAGGTACTTATGACTAACAATTAGGTATGTATCTACTGGCATATTCAATCTTATATTAATCAGTCACAAGGCAAAAAGGCCCTAGAAACCTCATGAACTACAGGGATTACCAATGGACTATAATCTCATTGCCATCTCCTAGTGGGGACAAGCTGATTATTGGACTTCGTGACTCAGTCACCCTTAAACAACTCGCTTGCGAAACGCGATGAAACAAATCTAGAGAAGTGACGGTGTGGCGCTACCAAGGACTGGGCTGCACCCCTTTACTAAAAGTTATTGCACCTCTCTACTAAAGTTATAATTTAAAGTGCTTTACGTGGGTAACACACTAAAGGGTACTCGAAGAGTTCTCAGTCGGCACTGTTAGTTAACACCTCTTTTCTCTCTCTCTCTCTTTCACTCTCTCTCTCTCTCGGTCCACTACACGCACCACTCCCACATGGGGCCGTAAGGTCCCATGTGAGAGCAGGGTTAAATCCCCCGGGCCCGGATCCTGTTGGATCTGAGGGCCCGGAGGGCCTGCGGAGTAAAGGTAGGTAGAACAATGTACATATGGTCCCTCTCTCTCTCTCTCTCTCTCTCTCTCACTCCTAAAATCGCATAATTGAGAAACTAATGGCAGAATCTCGATACATTAGCCATTTGTTAAGCGCCTCATCTATTATAACTGACCACATACCAATCTATAATCAATGGGAACCAATTTCTCATGATTTGCATCATCATTCAAGTTAATAACTCAGTCCAACAACCTATCTAACATCAATAAAACGGAATACTAAATTGCTGAACTAATACAAATCAACAAATACAATATCATAACCAATATAATAAGTATCCTGTTCCCAATGATATTTGGTAGGTTTATTTCTGAGAAAAGCAACTGGCAACAAATGCAACTCTTAGGAAAGATTTAAAAAGCTTGTACAACAGATTTAGTAAGGAGTGGCACAAACTTGATGTATCCCTGGACCCCTGTGACATGATTGTGTCATCTAGCTACCAAAAATGGCTAATTCAGAACTTGCAGCAACTGCACGTCGCTGTCGATATTCTTGAGTAATATTCTCGAAACCACCACAGAGATTTTGAGTGACATATATTCTTGAGAATGACGAAAGGCTGTCAGAATGAAAAATAGAACTCAGAATTTAGAGTGCTCTTTTCGCTCCAATCTCAAAATTAACTCACCTTTCAACCTTGGTGCTGACTGCTGATTCCGAATGCAAAAAAGAGGGATATTCTAAAAAAAACTCACGGACTACTGATTTGCAAGATCTCGATACAGTTCGGGAGGGATCCAATTTGGGGTTGAGGGGAGGGATTCATATTGTGTAGACCTCAAACTTGGAGGGCTGGGTAGCTGACTGTGAAACAATTATAATGTCAATGAATACTAACAATTAGGTTTTTTATGTTCTAACCCTCCCTTTACATTAGGTATGTAGGTACTTATGACTAACAATTAGGTATGTATCTACTGGCATATTCAATCTTATATTAATCAGTCACAAGGCAAAAAGGCCCTAAACCCCCAATTTGAAGAGCAATTACTAATTAGGGACAAGACATTATTTCTCAACTGAAAATATCCTAAACTCCTAGTACGAGGAGTAATTACTAATTACTACAGCCGGAGGTAATTACTAATTTCTAATTATCTCTCAGTATACCTGGTTAGATGACTGGACGAGGAAGCATCATTATCCTGCACCAGTGGATGAAGGTTCATGAAGGACAGAGACTTCCTGATATTCTTCAGAGTCTTACTCCCCTTGTGACTACTCCGACTAGTCACAGTCATGCTTTGTACTCTCAACAAGTCATGATCTCCTCACACATAAACAAGGAGGTGTGTGTACGAAGTGAGATGTAAGCGTGGTGAGTAGAGAGAGAGAGAGAGAGAGAGAGAGAGAGATTGAGAGAGAGAGAGAGAGGGAGAGCGTCTGGCAAGCACTAACAACCGGATATAGAAAAAAGACAAAAAGTGGATATCACCCGTACGTGGTATTATCTGCCGTTCCTCGAAGATATTGACGTTTTTATCTCATTCTTGATGAGATTTTGATCAAAGTATGATATGCGCTGTATACCCCATTTTACAGTGCGCTCAGATCGGGTCGGCGGCGCCAGGCAGGATAGGCGTGTGTCAACTGTCAATGAATCAAATGAATTTGGAAATGTACCAAGTCCCGATTGTAAGATTGAACTTATCAATTTAACCCCCATATTCCTAGCCAGTCCTATTTTATGATCAATGAAATATTGTAGAACTCCAATGAATGGTATGAGTGCACCCAATAACCCAGTAGTTACCCACCAGAGTTGCTAGAAGCCACCTCATTTTCGAATTTCGGGTCGTTCGAGTTATAACCTAAGAACTTCAAAGTGGGACTGTCTTATCTATTGAACCCTATCAGTTTCACTTTACTCACTTTTAACTCCCTTCCTTTTTATATCTATCTCTCCCTCCATGCTATCTCAGCTCACTGCTGCAGTTGTGGATCGTACGATTTTCCGAAAATTCCCACGCCACGCGCACAAGAGCTGCTGACATTGTATAAAGAGCTTCTTTTCACGCGCGGTCAAGTTTCGCGCGCCCCGGCCCTGAAGAGACCAAGTGCATCTGTGAATCAACTGGTGAGAATGGGATAGGAGGAAGGGGAGATTCACAGAGCATTGGGCCTCTCTCTTCCTCTCTCTTCCTCTCTCGAGAGAGAAGGAGAGAGATTTCTACAGTTAGTAAACAGAATGAGTACTGCATGCATAGATCAAGCGCGTCAAGAATTTCGGGTTCAATCTGAATACAAATTCAAAGTTCTGCTCCCTTTATAACTATTGTGATTTTGTTGGTGTGTATTATGATTCCGGTGGAATATTTTTGGTTTCACTGAGGCGGAAGGAAAGGACACAATAACACTCCTCCCTATCTCTCTAATTCATCCATTTATCTCCTCTCACCTTTCTCTCCCTTTCTCTTTCTCTCCTTCTTTCCTCGTTGGAGACATGCCACGGATGCTTCGAATAATGCGCTAAATATATGTAGATCGAGTAATTTGTAAAAACTGCGTGGGATAATAAAATATGCATAACTTTTGAAATTTCGCAATAAAAAACAGCCATTTGGTTAACTTTTTCATATAGGTGAAATGTGATAACTTACTGATGTGAAGACAGATGTGAAAGATTTGAGTGAGTTTGAAAGGGTGCTTTTCTCTGAGGTTACCGAATCAGGAGCTTCATAGAGCTTTTTAATCTGTGAGGGGGGGGGTGAGAATTATCTGTGGGGGTGTGTGGGGGTGAGAATCATCTGGAGGTGGGGTGAGAATTATCTAAAATATCTATATTTGAATGAACCTGCGGGGTGTGTGAATGAAGGGGGAGGGAGGGAGAGAGATAGGCTCTCTCTCTCTCTCTCTCTCTCTCTCTCTCTCTAACTGTGTGAACGCACGTGTCTCATCTCATTTGCTGGTTGACCATAACAGAGAGGGGTTACAAATCAAGGGAGATGTGCAGTGGGTGTGTGGTTATAATAGCTGGTTTGCGAGCAGGGCACCCCTCTTGCCCAATATGTACAGCATTTGAGGGGAGACAGTTCTAGGAGAAAGGGGGTCTTCAGGAGAGAAAATACGAGATAAAAAAAAGAAGAGAATGGATCATGGTCTGGAACGAAGTCAAAAAGTTGTACTTACATGTTTCATTGCCCTTTTTATTTTCTTGTTTTTCTTCTTTTTATCACATGGTGGCTAATTTAGTAGTGCACTGGACTATTGTCATCTCTAGCCATCTTATAATTTTTTAACCGTTTTTCTTCAAGCTATGGTCTTGTTTTTTATAATATAGCGGGTCAGAAATAAATCTTGCTGATAGCGCTCTATTAAATATTGTGGAGAGCTAAATAAACAATATTATAAACAAAAGAAACGAGAACTTTTTCAAGAGAACGATTGTTTCACCATATCAAATAGATATCGTTAGCTCTAAAAGATATGAGGTACCAATTCATATAACAGAGAGAAAGAGATAGAGAATGATTGAAACTAGAACAATAACTTTTCTAGTTGCGGGGTGGGGCGGGTGGGTGACTCTATTTATAGCTTCTACTAGAAGTACTGCAAGAATAATTATACTATCCCTAGAGAATTTATAAAACCAAGTAGTGACGCAAAAATCCACCCTAGCGGATCAATATTGTATTATACAAAAGGGATTTTCTTACAGGTCAACTCGTTCTAAATCACTCTTTTAATTTCGAAAAGGTCATATACAGTAAGTTTTCTTTTCTGGATATAGCGTAAGTGTATACTAAGTGTATACAGCAGCTTGATAAAACAAATAAAAGAAGTGGTGAAATTATAAAAAGTATAGTTATAGAACCGTACATTAGATTAGGTAGAAATAGAGAGGTACATAGAGAGAGTGTGTACTGTGTATGGGTGTGTACTTTTAGACACATTTGTAAATTACAAATGTCACACACCAGGTACTGCACCTGCTCACGCTGCCAGTAAAGGAGAGATAGAGATAGAGATAGAGATAGAGATAGAGATAGAGATAGAGATAGAGATAGAGATAGAGATAGAGATAGAACTGCTGAAAATAACCTGTGTTTGTTGTAACGAATTACCCTAGCTTACCCTAAATTCTATAACTTTATTTTCCCAATCCCTCAACTCTAGGGAGGCGACGAATAATCAAGTAATCCCTCTCTCTCTCTCCCTTCCTCTCTCTCCCTGTTTCCTTCTTTCGACTTATAGGGAGTTAGTAATTAGTAAAAATGATGATGGAGACAAAATATGAGAGGATAGGCGAATCAGAGGGAATGAAGAATGATGATTGGAGATAGGCTAAGGAACGAAAAAGGAGAGAGTAAAATTCTAAAATTTAATCATTTAAAGATGGTAATTTACTATTTAGGATGAGTCGGGGTGTAGTTTGTGTAGCTCACACTGCATTTTATTTTCTAAAAACTCCTTTGAAAGCCAGGGTATGTTTGAATCTTTTTCAAGTTGTATACAAGTGTGTGAGACATTATATTGACGTAACGCAATTTCAAACTAAAAATACCAACCGATAAAGTTAAAAAGATAAACAAAAAATATAAGTTGAAAGTACTGTCACCACGTACAGTTGCTGACTGATAAAGAGAAGTGAGTGGGGAGAGAGATGTTATAGAAAGTGGAGTGAGATAGAGTAAATTTGATTATCTTTTGTAGTTGTTCTCGGCTATATTTGAAAGTACATGTTGTATTGGCACCATGTCATCGCAATACAAAACATAGTAGGTTGAGAACATGCTGCCAGACCAAACCTAAGGAACCGAGACAAAACCCCGCCACAATACCATCCAAGCTCAACTCAAAGACCATCAGGGTAAATTAAAAATACATGTTGTATTGGTACCATGTTTCACCCCAACACAATACAAATTGTGTTTTGGTATTAATTACGACATAGTTTTAGTTTTCGAAGCTTATAAGGAGATTGAGAAAAGAAAAAAATAAAGAAAGAGACAGAGATAGAGTCAGAAAGATACATTACACAGGAGAATTTTGGACTCTCTTTGTCATGGTAATAAGACTTACCATTATATATCGTGACCCCTAGCTCTGGTCTGATTATCATACTGGAGTAGCAACCCTATCAAATATTCATTGGTCACACACTTTCTTCGATTTTCTCTCCCGCAGCCCGTACTTTCAATATTTTGCATTCCAAATGAACATGGAACATACAGCGTGCCACTAACGGGTGTTTTAATTCATTTATCAGATCGGCATTACAACCCCACAGACCCCTGGAATATTCACACGAACGCACAAACAAACAGGCACCAACAAACAGACAGACAAATTTAAACAGGCACACAGAGCATTGGCCTGGTGATTTTGAATTTCTGCCAGAAATTTCAACAGGTGTCTCTTGATTTTCAACTCATTCGTTGATGACAGAGAAAAGTTGAAAGTGAGTTTGTTGAGAGTTTTATAGTTTTTACCAGTTGTATGAATGTCCCGAGCAACTGTAATTTGACGAATGTGTGGTGAAGTTCCGTTGTCTCGACGGGAGGACGGGTGGTGTGTTTCTCTCTTCCTTTCTCTAATCCGCTCACGGCCTGGTATAACAGTATAACACCAGCTCCCCAACTAGTGCATTGGGCAAAAGTAGTCTGGCTATATACTGTTCATACCGTCCTACCAGAGTCCTTGCCGAACTCATTTATGGCGCCGAGCTCTTGCAGTTCAACTGTTTTCAGTTGAATTGATAATCTCACCCTAGCCAGTAACTTTGTTACACATGGCACCTACTCCAAATGGACAAACTACACTGCTCTACAAACTCATCAGAGACTTCAAGAAACTGAAATTAACCAACAAACAACACCTGAGAAGCTTAACGCTGGCAACATCCGGACAGAACAACCTTAACAGTGCCATCTCACACAAAGACAAGTCCGAATCTGCCCTCTGCGAACTATGCAATGTCAAAGAGAACGCCGAACACAAGCTACTACACTGCCCAGACCTTGACGAACTGAGGTACAAACTGGACTACCAGGACATTAGTTGATGGTAGTATATGGACAACTGAGACAATGATTTTATTGCAGGAAATAAATCACACGACGGTTTCGTCGAACATCGACATCATCAGGCTGAAAATAAGGTCACATT
>AVPN01000051.1:0-10566 GCA_000695325.1 Pleurobrachia bachei | reverse complement strand
GAGAGAGAGAGAGAGAGAGAGAGAGAGAGAGAGAAAGAGAGAGAGAGAGAGAGAGAGAGAGAGAGAGAGAGAAAGAAGAGAGGGTAATACTGGTAATGAAGTCTAGTATAATGGTGACCACCCTGTGACTATACTGCATGTGTGTACCTACTGCACACGTTTATGGTGCAGCTTGGCTCATGTATGTAGAGCTGTGCAGATCAATAAATTCATTGATCTGCACGTACTCAATAATCCATTCATTATTCTGAGGAACATGGGAATTACACTGTAGAATGCACTGCTCGAGGGAATGTTCCTACTGGAATTATTTAGAGAAATATTTAGAGAAGAGGGTCGCCGGAAGAAAAATATTTAAAGGGGATATTCACTGAAAGAGGTAGGATTGGGAAAAAAGATTTTGAGTAAATATATATTTACCATATTTACCATATATATGGAGGCCGGAGGGAATCAAAGATTAGTTGTGTGATGCTATGTGACGCAGGAATATCCAGATTTTGGCCCTCTGTTTCTTAACATTTCACTTTATTTTACTCCCTCTCAACCAGATGTTTTTCTGTGGAACCAAAATACAAATGCCCTTTGACACGGAGCCCATTCGCGTAAGATATGTATCGCGGTACAGACAGACGTACACAAATTTTCTCTCGAGAAGCGCTCTCTTTTATCTCTCCTCTTTCCGCAGATTCCTAATTTTGTCTACCTATCTGTCTGTATACACGCACAAACTGTTGCACAGATCTATCTACCAATACCCCGTATCTCTGACAATACCACTAATACCTCACTGTATACAATCGATGGCCGGCTGACGTAATGGCTTATACAAAGCTATTATAATAGAGAGAGAGAGAGAGAGAGAGAGAGGGGGAGGGGGGTGAGAGAGAGAGAGAGAGAGAGGGAGAGAGAGAGAGAGAGAGATACAAGGGTTGATCCTAAAAGGTAGACTAACACGTACCACTCCATTATCACCTACCACTAAATTGGGGACTCGTTTGCGGTGATAGTCCGCTCCCTCCTGAAGTACTGGAATACTGAGAAATATCCCCATTTAGAAGGTGTAGATTATTTCTGAAAAATTATCTCTGAACTATTATTTCTGAAGAAGAGTAATTTGGGTTAAAATGATGCGGTATTTCCGTTTTTTTTGCAATATAAACCAACATCAAATTAACATAACACATGCGTTGAATGCTGAATACTGGCCAATTTTTTCGACGGACAAAAACAAATATTATATTAGTAGAAGGATGAGAGATTTCCATCAAGATTTTGCTGACAAATGAGACTTTTATCAGGCATTATGAATGAGCAACCTAAAACCGACAATTATACAACGTGCAGAGTTACTCTGATATTACCTGCGCTCAACGTGTTCAGCGAGGGGAGGTGAAGGTTGTTGATGTTGTTGAGGCTGCAGACTATCCTCAACCATGACAACTGAAATGAGCAAAATCTTTTAATTTAATATACTGAACGACTTCCAGGCCAATGCTCTGACCGCAGTTCTCGAGATAGGGTCAGACCAATGAACCATCACAAAGCGTGCTCGTCATTTTATGAAAGAAAATTACGATGTGCACACAGCAGCTGGCTACATGTATACACAAAGTGCACCCCAGAGGCTGCGACGGGTAACACGCCGCAAACTAGAATCTAAGTTCATATCCATAGAAATGATAATGTTTCAAATGTTTACTTACCTTACAGTCTCTTCAAAAACACATCATCTCCAGCAGGGTGTAGAGAGGCGAAAGTATTGTTACATTAAAGTCCCTAAAGTGGGAAACACATTTTAGTAGATAGTATTCTACTCAACGAAAGCTCTTTTATTGAAACTATCCTGATTAGACTAGATGTTCTAATTAGATCGGTTGCACAAACTGAATACTCCAGCCCCTCCACAAGAGACATTGACATAATAATAAGTCATATAATACTGCACATATAAACATTCTGCCATGATAAGTCGAACAGTGACCGCAACCTATTTTCAACTCTATTACCGATTCGCAATTAGACACAGGGTTTACAGTTTCGACGTAAAGACTGCCCATTTTAGGGATAGGGGTTCCTGAAAGAGGTTAATTTTTACGAAGGTACATAATATGTTTTTGGAGAATCTGTAAAGAATGCACTTAATACCCACTCAACAGTGTATATCTTTCTTGAGAAAAGAAATTCTTCCCGGTTAAAATTATTGATTATCATTTGTTGTACTAACACATCTTTACATCTTATTCCCCGTAGATTTTAGGTGATTTTTTATTATTATTTTTTTTTTATTCAATCTAAAATGTATACATTGCAATAACTACAACATATACCGCCCCTGAATCATACTCAATATCTCGTATTGTATCACACTGCTAATAAGCTTCCCGGAATCATGACAAGATTCTGGGGATCTCATTAGCAGTGTGAGACGATACGAGATATGGAGCATGATTCGGGGAACCTTATTAGACAATATGACACACGATTCGAAGGATATTTCTATTGCTCTTTTTCTTTTTTGTCCCATCCATTAAGATGACGGATCCTTGTGTACCCCCATCAACTAACATGATGAGTCCTTGTGAAGCATCACCTCTCAGACCTAAAAAAAGGAAGAGGAATCATGCTGCCTCTGCCGAGTCTGGAAAAAGGAGAAACATACCATCACTTGAAGACTACTTCAACGAGTACCGGGAAGTTTTAGAAGACTGTGCAATGAGACAAACTTCAGCCAGACAGCTTCTGGGAGCAGCATCATATTCTACTTTCACGAAAATCAGACCTGTTGCGGAGTTATTCATTGTGGATCCGAATAATGTGGATAAATTCACGTCCCTCTCATGCCCCTCTCATGCCCCTCATGCCCCTCTCATGGCCCTCTCACACCCCTCTGACGTCCCTCTCACTCTCATAAGCTATGGCTAATAGAACCTAATCAGATCACATTTCTTTTAGCCATAGTTGTAGTCGTCGGCTGAGTGGTGTAGTGGTAACACATTCGCTTCTCATGCAGAAGGTCCCGGGTTCGAATCTCGGTTCGGGATCTTATGCAAGCCGTCTAGTCGACCGAGCTATAAATTGGTACAGCTTCGGCTGGAAAGTCACACTCCCTTGCACGTAGGGCTGGCCCACTTACTGTAAGTTTAGTACCTCGGTACGGAGTGGCTTAGGGCTATGAATCGGAGATAAGCACCGCCGGCTTACGCAGCGATTGCGAGAGACCCCACACTTGACTTGACTTTTGACTATAGTTGTATGCATCTATGACTAAAAGAATCTTTTAGTCATAGTTGCATACATCTATGGATAATAGATTCTTTTAGCCATAGTTGCATTAGCCATAGTTGTAGGTCACCGTTTTCGATCAGATATTTTTTCAACCCTTATTTGTAGAGGTCTGAAACTTTGAGGTGATCTTGTAACTAGAACTATCATTCAGTACATACTAAATTTAGCTTCTCATCTATTGAGGTTCATGAATAAATTAACACTAGATTCTGAACAAAAGTTAACCTCATTTTTCTCCTAGTCGGTTTTCAGAATGTCATCTGGTCTGGCTCTTCGAGCCGGACCAAATACCAAAAGTTTTTTAAAGACCCCGGACCCACCTCGGATCATCGTGATGATCCGAGGTATTTTGTGCTCCAGCTCTCAATTTAATTGGCTTTGTAGGCCAAAATGCAAAAGTCAAAAAAATTCCCATATGAAGATTGAACACCCTGTAGAGTCTATTTTTTAATTTAAGAGACAGGCCGCCACGCATTCAAAGAAGTCGCTTGGTAACGAAGTTACCCCTCTGTTGTAGGGTTGGTTGGTTGGTTGGTTGGTAATACTAAGCCGACGTTCTACCAAGCTCATTGAGCGGTGTGACGCGGTGACTCCCAAACTGTATGTCCCTCTCACTTGCGTGAAAGGGAACAGAATGGTGCCCCATGGCTTCGTTAACGTCTGTCGTCTGATAATTCTAAACTGAAATTTAAATATTGACAATTTAGGGGGCCGATGTTCAAGCTTTTTGGTTCGATTGATAGTGAGTATGTCTATATGTTGTCATGTTTTGTTACGATGGAGGTCAGTCGAGTGGTTACTTCTCAAGCATGGGTCTGGGGTGGTCAGTCATTGTTTTGAGAGAGACTGAAATATTCCAGCAGATCGGTTAATCCGTTAGAGAGTTCGTAAATGACTTATTCAACACTATCTCGGCAGGTATGGCAGAGGCCACCGATTATTTGGTCAGTTAATGATTGTACCGACTGAGGGATTTTTTTAAAAGAGCACCTCTAGAAGGCTTGTTAGTGGTGGGTGGCGGGGGTGTTGCTTCAGTCGACTGATCAGAATGGCGTTCTCCCAGCACCAACAACGCATAGGCCCAAAAGCAGAATATCAATAACATTTGTATTTGTATACCCCCCTGTCGGCTGTCCATTTATTGCTTTAAACTCCTCTTTTTCTAGCTTTCGAAATGTCGAAATGATAACCGTTCTACTGATTCTTCTTAGTCCCACATTTTCATCAGATTTTCCTTTTCCTTTCGTAAGTTTAAAATCCAAATTTCATTGCAATGAAATAATAATTGTTATGGTATAACCTTTCTTTACATTTGTGTTTTGAGGGCGGGATGCACGAAACACAGTCTAGCTAGGCAAAATACTACAGCTCTATTTATGACGCAGGGAGGACGTAACACATGTTTCATGGAATCAATGTGTACTGCAACTTCTAACTTTCCTCTGCCCACCAGGCGAACAACGAAGCAAAACCAAAAGTTGCATTTCGAGATAGAAAACTAAGCAAATTTTTCGATTTGAGTGCAAATAAATGGGTGAATGCGGATTCTAGTCATCAGTTGAGCTATGCAACAGAGTTTTGTAAACAGGTCTACCCAAACAAAGGTAACTATAAAAATGTTGAGGTGAAATAAAAACTGATCCCTTCCCGATTTAATAATCAGAGACTGACCGAATCAGGAAATACTGGTCCCTGATTGGCTGATAACCAGTCACGTGACCTTAATAACAAGTTCTGATTGGTTGTTTACTCACCACCCTCTTCCCCAGATATAGCCAAGGCGGAGGCAGACTCGGACCTACAATCGCTATCATTCTGCAGTGTTAAACAGCCTGATAAATGTAGGACCTTTCATAACATCATCACCTGGACATGTGGTAAGGACAATGTCACATGTGACGTTGTGACATGTGTCACATGTGTACTTGACTTGTTTTGTCCAAGCCCATTAGTTTTATTCTGGGGTGGGGCACGGGGAAACAGGCCAGGGTCGAGCAAGGCAATATTTATGTGTTCACCTCTGTTTTTGGTATGTGTATTCAACGAACTGGTAGTCATTCAGATCTCGAATTTTCCAGCTTGATGTTTTAGAAACCCTCTGGGACATTTTATTCTGACATTGGACCAACGACTTTCAGGCTAAAGACAGACTGACAGGTGCTAAAGAAAGACTGACACTTGACAGACGATGTTGTGCGACATAAATAAATGTATTCCCCCCCAGCGCGGCATTCCTTCTAGGCCCTTCATCTTGAAGGGCCTGCAGCGTATGCCAACTTCTTCCTTCGTCTTTTTGGCCTGGGCGTCCGCGGACACCCGTACAGCCACGAGCGCCGTCCGTAGTTGGGCTAAAGTAGGGAGAGCGTGGGGGTTAGGCCTTGACATTTCCTAACAGACACTAAAGTTAGCGGCAGCATCGAATTTCTCGTCAGGTCTGGCACAGGGCGCAGGCCACAGCTTATTTGGTCAGCCGATGCTTGTACCGACCAAGGAAACTCGAGAATTATTTAAAAAGGGTCCAAAGAGTCCCGTTAGAAGGCTTGTGCCTCGTTAGTGGTGGGGGCGTTGGTTCGGACGACTGAGCAGAACGGCTTTCTCCTAGCACTAGCAACGCATAGGCCCAAAAGCGGGATATAAATTGTATTTCTATTTCAATAGCCGCCCCTGTAGGCTATCCATTGATTATTCTAAACTCCTCTTCTTCTAGCTTTTGAAATGTCGAAATGATAACTGTTCTACTGATTCTTCTTAGTCCCACATTCTCATCAGATTTTCCTTTTCCTTTCGTAAGTTTCAAAGTTCCCTTGTAACGAAATAACACAGCTTTATTTAGGACGTAACACATGTAATAACACATGTGATAAACACATTTCGCTCAAAAGTGATTTAAATATTTTATATGTTCTTGTTATTGTTCATGAACTGTGTTTAAGCAATTTCTGACTTTCTATTACCCACCAGGCGAACAACGAGGCCAAACCAAAAGTTGCATTTCGAGATAGAAAACTAAGCAAATACTTCGATTTGAGTGCAAATAAATGGGTGAATGCGGATTCCAGTCATCAGTTGAGCTATGCAACAGAGTTTTGTAAACAGGTCTACCCAAACAAAGGTAACCGAATCAGGAAATACTGGTCCCTGACTGGCTGATAACCAGTCATGTGACCTCAATAACAAGTTCTATTTGGTTGTTTACTCACCACCCTCTTCCCCAGATATAGCCAAGGCAGAGGCAGACTCGGACCTACAATCGTATAGTAAGACGTCACAATTTGTCGGACTATTTACATCCTGGAAAGTATTGATCATCACCTGGACATGTGGTAAGGACAATGTCACATGTGACGTTGTGACATGTGTCACATGTGTACTTGACTTGTTTTGTCCAAGCCCATTAGTTTTATTCTGGGGTGGGGCACGGGGAAACAGGCCAGGGTGGAGCAAGGCAATATTTATGTGTTCACCTCTGTTTTTGGTATGTGTATTCAACGAACTGGTAGTCATTCAGATCTCGAATTTTCCAGCTTGATGTTTTAGAAACCCTCTGGGACATTTTATTCTGACATTGGACCAACGACTTTCAGGCTAAAGACAGACTGACAGGTGC
Source organism: Pleurobrachia bachei (assembly GCA_000695325.1). Lineage (NCBI taxonomy): Eukaryota > Metazoa > Ctenophora > Tentaculata > Cydippida > Pleurobrachiidae > Pleurobrachia > Pleurobrachia bachei. The sequence goes on along the minus strand of AVPN01000051.1, from coordinate 3,671 downwards.
TAAAGAAAGACTGACACTTGACAGACGATGTTGTGCGACATAAATAAATACCGAGTGTTCGGTGACTATTATTTTTCTATATGATCTCGGTTCACAATCATGATAATTTGGTCGTTTGAGCTCTATCGTTCATAATCGACACTATTGAACCCTCCTAACTCCTAACACCACTCCCCCTCCCTTCAGACTAACACCACCACAACCCTTCTAACACCACTCTCCCTCCCTTCAGTTCCCTCATCTGAGTTATACACATCAGAATCCCCAACTGCAACACACACGGGAGGGAGCTTCAACAATGGGATGCCCTTCAATCAGGAGTAAGCGTTCATAATTAGGAAATACTGGTCCCTGATTGGATAATAACCAGTCACGTGACCTAAAGAGCGAGTTCTGATTGGTCGGTTCCTGGTCTTCAAAGTTCTTTATTACTTTTTGATATCTTATCATATCTTTGGTCCTAATTAAGGGACAATTAAATCACTCACAGGGGGGAATAGAACTGGTAAAATTGGGTATAATTGGGTTATCACACACACATTTAATTGCAGGAATGAGAATAGGTGTGTAAATGAGTCGATTGAAACTGTTCGTTTTGAGGAATGCACGCCCGTGGAAACTATTATCCTGCAAGATTGGTAAGGGATAAGGAGATAGGGTTAGAGGGGGGTTAGAGAGAGGATAGGGATAGGGAGAGAGTTATAGAAATAGGAGAGAAAAAGATAAAGAGAGAGAGAGAGAGAGAGTGCGAGATAGAGAACACAGAACACTTGGTATTTGCATTTACTTTACAATGGTCCCATGATAGTCAGCCAGTAAACCACATTGTGTCCTAACTCTCCTCCCTCCCTCTCTCAGTGGCGGTCCAAACCGGACATTCAGTGCAATAAAAGACATTGAACCATGTGACGTCACACTATCTGATCAAGATAGAGATGGAACGTATAGCGGGTTTACTTATGCAGAAATACAGTGTTGTAGTATACACAGTAGTACGGGGATGGATGAGGGAACGAGGAATGGGGATTATAGTACTGCTTCGGTATGTTAATTAATATTCTAATTTTAATTAGTTAGTATAATTAAACAATCTAATGAGGTAGTCAATGCTGCAGAATGATGATTTGTACTGTAAGGGCCGTGGCTGAACCACCAATGAAACGGCGATCAGCACCGCGACATCCGGCTTTATTGTTGTTCGCTCGCTTGTAGCATATTCTAATCACCCCTAATTCCCCTCCAGCAAGAGGGACATTTCGTGAATCCCTTCCTACCCAACTACACAGTCGAAACAGCAACAGAGCCCTCCCTTCCCGTTCCCCTGGATTGGTGTGCTCTGGGAGAGGTAGAGAAACAGAGAGAGATCATGTCTCAGAGGCTACAGAGCGATATTCAGGCCATGTATCCGAGTAACTCAAGCCAGGGAAACGGTGAGTTTTTATTAGAAATTTAACTGTTTATGTATTTTTGTTATCAGCTGCTCCCTCCCTTCCAAATTCCAATAACATATTCAGAAGAGGCGCCAGGCGGGATTTTAAATTTACCTTTTGAATAGCAAAGTTCGCTAATGGGTGTTCAGCACAGGCCTGATGTTATCAAACGATAGAGTATTTGGAGCTAGACATTAGCATTTTTATTCTAGAACGTTATTCTTCTCCCAGACATTCTTTCTCTGGACATGCACGTCTCGTTGGTAATGAGTCTAGGCAACATATTTATCGGTTTTCCGTCTGGTTCATCAACTGATAACGGGGCTACTTCATAATATGGTATCTCTCAAATTCAGTATTTCCCTGGAAAATTTCCTTCTTAGTAGACAATGTCTATCTGCCCCATTCAAATGTCAGAATATATGACCCTTCTCCAAATCTCTTTCTTCCCCGGAAAACGTCCCGTGTAGAGGAAGTGTAAATTGTCAGTATTCGCAGAGATCTGGATGAAAATTATCACCCTCCAGCTCCCCCTCTCTTTTGCAAGTCTTGGAACTACCCCTGATTTACACGGTTTACTCGCAAGTCTTGGAGTGTGTGTGAGCAAGTCTGTCTCAAAACTTGTTTAATCTTTTATATGTGCACGGAGTAGAGACTGTCGTTACCACAGCCTACAGGCAAGAATCATTAATAAGAATATATTGTGATTGGAATCAAATTTATCGATTGTGATTAGTTGAATATGGGTTGGGTTGCCTCATAACGACAAATTTGAACTTGACAGCCGTTTATTATAATCGGTAGGAGAGAAGGGGGACATTATGAATCCAGTGATTTGACAGGTAACCAGGGGGAGATTGGGTCCCTTTACTTGAGAAGCAATGTCATATATTAGGGGCATAGAGAGAGAAGGCTTATAATAAAATGAATTTAATGAACTTATTAAGAGCATGGTTAATGCATTTCTTTCCCTCGACAGTGTCGACACATAAGGAGGTGACTAGTGACTACCAGTGGTAGCGATTCATTCCGACTTATAGCAACCCCTACTACCACTCTCCACATCACTTTGAGTGTGTGAGAGGCGGATAAAGTAATTTAAACATTTTACGTCACTCTCCCCCGACACATTCCACCATCGAGCGTGTGAGAGGGAGGGAGAGTGATAGGAAGATAGAGGGAGAGAGAGAAAGAGATATAGAAGGAGAGAAAGGGAGGGGGTAATATAGGATATGGTATACATGTCTGGTTACAACAAGTCACCGGCACCTGTCTTTCTCTCTCTCTCTTTCTCTCTCTCTCTTTCTCTCTCTCTCTCTCTCTCTCTCTCTCTCTCTCATCGCTCTATCTCTCTCTCTCCCTCTCACTACTCGCACTCAGACTTTCTAAATTCTTCACATATGAGAAATCACGGTGTCTGGTGAAGGGCCGAAGAATGAAAGAGAAGAAAGAGACAGAAGGAGAGGTGATAGAAAGATAGAAGAAAAAGACAGAAGGAGAGAGGAGGGTGATAATTCGTATGCAGAGAAGATTTATTACACAGTGCATATAACCACACACACATATCCAGAATACGGATTAAATCATATGTGTCCCCTGCAGCACACAAATATGTAGTAGAGAGTAGGAAAGATCATAGAATGATAATCAGAGAACGGATGGCTTTGTAGATTTGTAATAATAAATCAAGATCCAACTTGTCACATGTCACACACCCTCTCTACTTGCTTTGCTCCACCCTCTCTCACCGCTTAAAGCATGGACCGACCGGACCTAGTAAACAACCAATCAGAGCTCGTTATTTTGGCCACTTGACTGGTTATCGGCCAATCAGGGACCAGTATTTCCTGATTCGGTCGGTTCCTGCTGTAAAGAAGGGTTAGAACATGGGAAGCCTGACTCGATATAAAGATTTAGAGGGAGCATTCAAAGGAGCATCATTCCAATAATTTCTCTCTGCATCTCTCACATACACCCTCCCCTATTTTATTGGAGAAGTAGCCCTGTCGCCCCGTTTATTCCCTGTCACCCGTTTATCCCCCGTTTATTTCCCAGTCCCTGGGGTATATTATGAACTGTCGCCCCCAATAAACCACCCTCTCTCCCAATAAAGTTTCTTTACAGTTCGCCGCCTGTCAAATCTCACTATCATAAAGGGCCCATTCTAATTGTACTAAGTAACCCTCTGGCTACTATAATGCTACTTATTACTATCTCTCCCCCCTCTCTCTCTCTCTCTCT
>AVPN01000050.1:111336-123528 GCA_000695325.1 Pleurobrachia bachei | reverse complement strand
TCTCTCTCTCTCTCTCTCTCTCTCTCTCTCTCTCTCTCTCTCTCTCTCTCTCTCTCTCTTTCTCTCTCTCTCCACCCCGTCTCCCTCCCCCACATAAAGTGGTTGATCAACAAACAAAGGCTACGATGATTCAAAATATCTAACTCCGAATCGTATTTCTCGTTATTTTTGCTACTTTATTATAAAATTTCTTGTTCTGTTCCCGATACCTCTAATTCTGATTCCGATACTTTTGTTTTAATGCTTGAGAGACACCCTTTATATTGGTTTTTGTTGCTTTCAGACTGACAACACAATGAACCAGGAACCGACAGAAAGTTCATTTGTTGGTTAGTCTTGAGCAATAAATCCAGTGCACTTAACAATACAGCCAATCAGGCACCAGTATTTCCTTGTTCGGTCGGTTCCTGCAATGAACATTATTTATTGTCGTGGGCACTTCGAGCCGTCAGTATGCTCATGCTAGGAAACTAAAAACCTCTCTCTCACCTAAAGTGCAGTTTCAAGGGCTCACATAATGTTTTATAGACACTTAGTTCAGTACTAAATTATAGACTCTCTCACGCACACATTCTTGTTCTCTCTCCTTGACACATGTTAGTATAAATTATTGTGAATACATCACTACTTGACAGTAACTAAAAGAATTAGTTTGTTTAAGTTTGTAAGGTGGGGTGTTGATATAATATATATATATAGTAGTTGAAGGTGGAGCTAATCTCGGGATTTAATGCCCAATATGGTCAAATCATACGCGTCTTTGAAGTCGAGGAAATCACTGGATGGTAGTTAGGCGAGGAAAATCAAAGAAGCTGCCTTTTTAAAAGCTGTATGACGAACTGGAGAAGCATGGGGTGGTCGATATATAGACGACGATTTGTCCAGCAATTAGTAGGGAATTTTTTCGGTTTCCAAGAAATGCTCAAAAACTCACCAGTCTGGCAGCTAAACAGTTGAAGAATCGTGGTCTCATAATAACAAACAATATCATATTGTTGTAGTTTAGTCATTGTAGATTTCAGGAACCACTGCCGACATCAAGTTGTGAGTCTGGATACCAAGCATGATCTTCCACAGGACGAGAATACAAAATATATGTCACTCTCCTGCCGCGGTGCAAGGAGCTAATCCCAAATTTCTGCCTGTAATCCATCCCATTGCACTTAGAGATCGACGTCTGGTGAAGGAGCTGCTTCAAGACATATGTCTCGGGAATCTGCCATGGCCAATTATATTTCTGAGATCGCACTGAGATAAACAAGGAGTTGGTGGCTGTAAAAGAGCGGGTTCCGGGGCCACCGGATTCCCCTTTGGTACCCTTTTACTGGGTCCCCTGTTTAGTAGGCCTAGAATGGGAATGTTGTAATACAGTGGCATCCTCAGGGGAAAAGGTTTTGTCACTAAATCGGGGTCAAGTAATGTTGATATTTGCTGTTTCGGGGGAAGATTATCCTGCCATTAAATCGGGGTCCGACTGTAGTAGGTCAAAGATAGCACATCTAGAAACAAAATGATGCTCTTTAATCGCTCCTTATGTGCTATAGCATAAATATATTATTTTGTAAAATTGGGATTGTACTACACAACAATGAAAGACTAGAGCAAGGGCAAAGTTGTAGAGATAAATGAAAAGTGACTGAGATTGTGGGGGTGATATGAAACCTCTCTGTCCTCTCCGTTAGTTTCCTGGAATATCACTCTATTTCTTCGATTTCTTGGAATTGCGGTGACCTGTGAGCTCCCCTCCTTGAATTGTCGATTATTCTAAATATGGGGTTACCAAGTCTTTTGATGTGAATCAACCTAGGTAGATTAAACAACTGTATGCACAGACATTAGAAGAGAAGAGAAGAGAAGAGAAGAGAAGAGAAGAGAAGAGAAGAGAAGAGAAGAGAAGAGAAGAGAAGAGAAGAGAAGAGAAGAGAAGAGAAGAGAAGAGAAGAGAAGAGAAGAGAAGAGAAGAGAAGAGAAGAGAAGAGAAGAGAAGAGAAGAGAAGAGAAGAGAAGAGAAGAGAAGAGAAGAGAAGAGAAGAGAAGAGAAGAGAAGAGAAGAGAAGAGAAGAGAAGAGAAGAGAAGAGAAGAGAAGAGAAGAGAAGAGAAGAGAAGAGAAGAGAAGAGAAGAGAAGAGAAGAGAAGAGAAGAGAAGAGAAGAGAAGAGAAGAGAAGAGAAGAGAAGAGAAGAGAAGAGAAGAGAAGAGAAGAGAAGAGAAGAGAAGAGAAGAGAAGAGAAGAGAAGAGAAGAGAAGAGAAGAGAAGAGAAGAGAAGAGAAGAGAAGAGAAGAGAAGAGAAGAGAAGAGAAGAGAAGAGAAGAGAAGAGAAGAGAAGAGAAGAGAAGAGAAGAGAAGAGAAGAGAAGAGAAGAGAAGAGAAGAGAAGAGAAGAGAAGAGAAGAGAAGAGAAGAGAAGAGAAGAGAAGAGAAGAGAAGAGAAGAGAAGAGAAGAGAAGAGAAGAGAAGAGAAGAGAAGAGAAGAGAAGAGAAGAGAAGAGAAGAGAAGAGAAGAGAAGAGAAGAGAAGAGAAGAGAAGAGAAGAGAAGAGAAGAGAAGAGAAGAGAAGAGAAGAGAAGAGAAGAGAAGAGAAGAGAAGAGAAGAGAAGAGAAGAGAAGAGAAGAGAAGAGAAGAGAAGAGAAGAGAAGAGAAGAGAAGAGAAGAGAAGAGAAGAGAAGAGAAGAGAAGAGAAGAGAAGAGAAGAGAAGAGAAGAGAAGAGAAGAGAAGAGAAGAGAAGAGAAGAGAAGAGAAGAGAAGAGAAGAGAAGAGAAGAGAAGAGAAGAGAAGAGAAGAGAAGAGAAGAGAAGAGAAGAGAAGAGAAGAGAAGAGAAGAGAAGAGAAGAGAAGAGAAGAGAAGAGAAGAGAAGAGAAGAGAAGAGAAGAGAAGAGAAGAGAAGAGAAGAGAAGAGAAGAGAAGAGAAGAGAAGAGAAGAGAAGAGAAGAGAAGAGAAGAGAAGAGAAGAGAAGAGAAGAGAAGAGAAGAGAAGAGAAGAGAAGAGAAGAGAAGAGAAGAGAAGAGAAGAGAAGAGAAGAGAAGAGAAGAGAAGAGAAGAGAAGAGAAGAGAAGAGAAGAGAAGAGAAGAGAAGAGAAGAGAAGAGAAGAGAAGAGAAGAGAAGAGAAGAGAAGAGAAGAGAAGAGAAGAGAAGAGAAGAGAAGAGAAGAGAAGAGAAGAGAAGAGAAGAGAAGAGAAGAGAAGAGAAGAGAAGAGAAGAGAAGAGAAGAGAAGAGAAGAGAAGAGAAGAGAAGAGAAGAGAAGAGAAGAGAAGAGAAGAGAAGAGAAGAGAAGAGAAGAGAAGAGAAGAGAAGAGAAGAGAAGAGAAGAGAAGAGAAGAGAAGAGAAGAGAAGAGAAGAGAAGAGAAGAGAAGAGAAGAGAAGAGAAGAGAAGAGTCAAGGGAAGAGTCAAGAGAAGAGTCAAGAGAAGAGTCAAGAGAAGAGTCTTAAGAAGAGTCAAGAGAAGAGAAGTGTATTTCATGATCATGGCGTGGATTCATTCAAGAACTCGTAAATTAGCTGTCAGAGCATTGGCATGTGACCTTGATTACTTCAAATAGGAACGCGTGAGAACTGCTGTCAGAGAAAATTACCTGACAGTAAATTAGCCGCTAAAGACCCGATACATATTACATATTATCCAACTCTCATTAATTATGAATGACAGACATTTTGCTAGTAACAGTCGAGTCGGACCCGGTTTAGTGGGCCCCGATTTAGTGTGTGGGGCTAAATCACCGTGGGGCTAAATCACCGTGGCCGATTTAGTGGCAGCATAATCTTCCCCCAATATAGAAAATGAACAGTTTATTTGTCCCCGATTTAGTGGACACCCTGATTTAGTGGACAAAACGATGTCACTAAATCGGGGTCCGACTGTACTTCCAATGCCATAAACACCCACACGGATACACAATACACGGCTTTTTGGCACGGGGTAAACAACTTGACACAATCAGATGGGGTGGGTGGTAAGCAAGGGCAAGGGATTCAAAGGATAAACATAAAAGGGAAGGTATGAGCTACCACTCTCTCGCTGTCTCTCTCACCCCGTTAGTTTCCTGGAAATCCTGGCCATTTCTATTTCTTGGAATTGCTGTGAGCTCTGCTGTTGAGAACCGCCTAGCAGGTCGATTATACTGAATATGGAGTGAGTATATTGCAGTTTTTCTCTCTCTCTCTCTCTCTCTCTCTCTCTCTCTCTCTCTCTCTCTCTCTCTCTCTCTCTCTCTCTCTCTCTCTCTCTCTCTCTCTCTCTCTCCCCTCCCCTCCCCTCTCTCTCCCTCTCTCACTCTATCTTTCACTTTCTTTTTCCTTCTCTTTCTCTCTCCCACTCTCTCTCCCACGGTCAGTCTGATTACCCGGGATGATAAGAAAGTAATAATACTTTCATCCGGGGTCAGGAGGGCCCTCCTAGCTCGAGGGTCTGTACAGATAAATAGTCCCGTGCTCCTCCCCTCCAGGCCCGGGCCCAGGAATGAGCTAGAAGGAACATATTATCACTTACCATAAACAGTGTGTGTAGAATAATGAATGAACCACGTCATGATGTATTAAATGAGCACAAACAAAACAGACAAACATACTCACAACAACCACCTTGTGCTTGCCTGCGTTTAATTAGCTAATTGCAGTATTATTTGTTATTCTAGATACTATAATTACATCTTGTTTTCTAAATCATAAGATCTAATTCTAACCCACTGACAACCCCAAATATTATAACCCCAAATAATATAACCACCTCTCTCCTTCTATCTGTGGTTGTATCAGATCTAACCCGAAACCCCAAATAATAACCACCTCCCCCCCCTCCTCCTGTCTAGGATCACGATCATCACACGTACACACACGTGTCACAAAATGACTCAGAGTCTGGATCTTGAGATGCAGCATCCCAGTCTTCTCATTCGACCACCCACCACCTACCCAAACCAGGTTAGTTGGCTGCCCACCACCTACCCAAACCATGTTTGTAATAGAAATATATACATGTGATTAGGGAAGTCAGTTATTGAGCAAGAACTTGCTGTAATCTTCAATTCTGGTCATTGAAAGTTTCAGCGATTCTAAAATTACCTACTAATAACAGCTGATACTCTTCTTCAGAGGCACCTAGAGCACCAGTACCCAGTTGCACAAAAGAGAGTGAGGAGAAGTGAACCAGCAGTCAAAAAGTTCAGGTAAATCTACTGTGGTCACCAGCTCTCGACTCTCTAGAAATTCAGTACTTGTATGTCATGGGGATGTACAATATAGGGGATGTATAAAAAATAAAGTCATATGTACTTGACTTTATGTCCGGGTATGAACAAGTCATGCGAGATAGGGCGATAAAAAGTTGTGTTTTTCCTTCTCACGGGTATTACTGCAATAATATAATGCCTCATTCAGCAGCTCATTCAGCAGCTTTATCTGTTTCGCAAAAGGGACAAAAACTGCAATGCTGGGGCTTATTCAATTAGTTATTGGCTTCTCTCTTTTTATCAGTACTCTTCTTTTTTATCTGAGAATGTGTTGGGAAACAGCCGGGAGGTCAACATTTTTAATGAAATTTCACCCCCCCTCCCCCCCACCTTTATTATTTTCAAACGTTTGGGGGAGTGGGGGGGTCGACATGTTTAATGAAATTTCACCTCCTATATTATTTTCTAGCGTACGGGGGAGTCGGGGGTCGACATTTTTAATGAAATTTCACCCATTTTATTATTTTCTAACGTGTTGACTGTTCGAGAGTTGAGGGGAGGGTCAACTAATTTTAATGAAACTTCACCCCCTTTATTATTTTCTAGATGCGACTTTGAGGGATGCCAGAAGGCCTTCAGTAAGTCGGATCACCTGAAAACTCACAAGCGGACCCACACGGGAGAGCGGCCTTATCAATGCGAGAGCTGCTCCAAGGGGTTTAGCGATCTGGCCAACTTAAAGCGACATAACCGAATACATACGGGGCACAAACCGTTCAAGTAAGTATTGATTACATGTGGTGGTTGTTATAGTCAGTGGGTGACACACGGGTCATAACACGCAGGTCGCTGAACTAAATTTTACGAAATGACTTTATTAAAATCGATCGTATCACTGATAAATGTCAATCAACCGTAAAAAAGAAGTGTTCGGTGTACGTGTCGGACTTCATATCAGCTACCTATAACACGTTCCACCCCTCCTAGATGTGATTATCCTGGTTGTGATAAAAGGTTCAGTGTTTCCAGTAATCTGAAACAACACAAACGGACCCATACAGGGGAGCGGCCCTACTCGTGCTCCTATTGCAACAAAACGTTCAGTCATGTTAGCAGTAGAAGGAAACACATGTCAGCCCACAGCGAGGATCAGGCCAACAAACCACCAACAACACTAATCAAAGAGGAGATAATACACCCGCCGTATGGAGATCCCAAACATTACATGCAACCTGCACTACACCATTATAACTCACAGCATTCAGCCTACTCTGTCAGGTACTAGCCCTATAACACTGTCACTTGTGTCATTAGTCTCAGGTACTAGCACACTGGTTCAAATCACCCTGCCCTGTTTACTTTAGATATGCTCCTCATATATGTTGTAAATATGTTGTAAATATATATGTTATATCCCATCCCTCTCATCTCAGTGACTCTATTGGACAGTATTGTTCGAGTAGTATGCAGTACACCCCCACCGCTACTACTACAATGGACCAGTCCTGTCTTCATCCCCACCAACAACAACAGAGACACGCCAGTTATAACACCTCCTCAGCAGCGTCACCCTCATCCTCCATGAACAGGTATTTATAGCAGCAGGACCCAGATTTAGAGGGGTGCTTGGGGTATTTATAGCGGCAGGATTTACCGGGACAGGTATTTACTATTTATAGCGGCAGGATTTACCGGGACAGGTATTTATAGCGGCAGGATTTCCGTTATTTTGGCACGAATCCAAAGTTTTGCACCCTCCAAGCAAAACACAAAACATGCGTTGAAGCCCCAAAACTGCCTGCTTTGAAACCATATTATATTCTTTTCAGTTTTTCATGAATATTATGTTAAACTTTTCAGATAATAGAGAACCCCCTTCTCAAGACAACCACTTCCCCAAAAGATAACCGCCCCACTTCCTGATTCCCACTAACTCAACCACCATGTCCAATTTCAAGGAGCACGTAGACCCATATTAGGAGAATTATTTGAACTTTATGATAGGTCGTCTCTCTGTCACTGTCCCTATCCCTCCCTCTCTCCCCCCTCCCACTTTCAGTCTCCCATAAGTTTAAAGAGCCGTTTCCAAGTGCGTTGTTTAGCGAAGGTGCTCCTTTATAAACATATTTATGTGACGAAAGCGGTGGGTGCGCTAGTCTCTCTAAAAACTTGATAAACGCTCTCCACACGGCTCCACTAACCTCTGTTTTTAGAGCTTGATCTGTATTTGATCTTCCTGCTGTCACCCGTTGCTGTTAGTGTGACCAGAATCGCAAGTAGTAATGAAATCTGAAATAGAGAGAAGATCTGGTGAGCTATCGATCGACGATCATCAAGTAGACATAACCGAATACATACGGGGCACAAACCGTTCAAGTAAGTATTGATTACATGTGGTGGTTGTTATAGTCAGTGGGTGACACACGGGTCATAACACGCAGGTCGCTGAACTAAATTTTACGAAATGACTTTATTAAAATCGATCGTATCACTGATAAATGTCAATCAACCGTAAAAAAGAAGTGTTCGGTGTACGTGTCGGACTTCATATCAGCTACCTATAACACGTTCCACCCCTCCTAGATGTGATTATCCTGGTTGTGATAAAAGGTTCAGTGTTTCCAGTAATCTGAAACAACACAAACGGACCCATACAGGGGAGCGGCCCTACTCGTGCTCCTATTGCAACAAAACGTTCAGTCATGTTAGCAGTAGAAGGAAACACATGTCAGCCCACAGCGAGGATCAGGCCAACAAACCACCAACAACACTAATCAAAGAGGAGATAATACACCCGCCGTATGGAGATCCCAAACATTACATGCAACCTGCACTACACCATTATAACTCACAGCATTCAGCCTACTCTGTCAGGTACTAGCCCTATAACACTGTCACTTGTGTCATTAGTCTCAGGTACTAGCACACTGGTTCAAATCACCCTGCCCTGTTTACTTTAGATATGCTCCTCATATATGTTGTAAATATGTTGTAAATATATATGTTATATCCCATCCCTCTCATCTCAGTGACTCTATTGGACAGTATTGTTCGAGTAGTATGCAGTACACCCCCACCGCTACTACTACAATGGACCAGTCCTGTCTTCATCCCCACCAACAACAACAGAGACACGCCAGTTATAACACCTCCTCAGCAGCGTCACCCTCATCCTCCATGAACAGGTATTTATAGCAGCAGGACCCAGATTTAGAGGGGTGCTTGGGGTATTTATAGCGGCAGGATTTACCGGGACAGGTATTTATTTATAGCTGTAAGACCAAGATTTACCTCTTGGTGTTTGGGGGTTTTGCTCAGTAAATAGGGATCTGTATAGTTTTACAGTTTACTGTTTGTGGCATGTATTAGACCCCTTAGAGTAAGATGTGGAAAACGCATCATGTTGAAACATGCATGGGTTCTATCTGTTCCCTAATTTTCCCATTTTAGGATGTATGAAGGAGGACCACCACCGCCAGGAATGGGGCCCTACGAACAATCCCTCACCCACCCCCAACAACAACCCCCTCCTCAACACAACTACCCCGCTACTTCGTACTCTACACAAGAGTAAGTTAGTCAAGATGTTCAAATTGTTGTACCCAAGCCGTTAAAGTAAATATTATGAGTCGTTGAATTCGGATAAATCTTTCAGCGTTCGTAATTCTTAATTTTTCTCTGTAGTTATCCCATTCTAGGTATAATAGTAAAACGTAACACGTTACGGCAACTTAGGAACCGGCGTACTCTTCTTCTTCGATGATTTACCCCCCCCCTCTCCCACAGATCATACCCGCCCGTTATGGGTCAAGGTGCGCCCATCCAGTTTGGGGCCCCAGTCCTGCAGGTGGATGGAAGTGCAGGATCCCCGGGGAGCTCCTGCAGCAGTGGGACTAGCTCAGTAGACCATGGGGTACTACCCTGGACCCAATTACCCCCAATTAAGATTGAAACTACTCTAAATGAGAGCTCTTCTGAAGAGGTTCGTTTTAGTTAGGGTTCCCTAATTCACCATTTTTACAGAGATTTTCATGTAGCATAAATAATGATAATACGTATGCCACTTTTGCTCAGTTTATCATTCTGTAATTTCGGTGAAATTATATTTATGTCTGTTATTTCCCTCTCTAGCTGAGCTTCCCTCCTCGCTCTGACCCCTCAAGGGAAGGACGGGGTGTTAATTATTGTCTACTGAGCTAACTGTCCCTTCCTCCCTGTTCCAACACTGTCCCTCCCTCCCTGTATCCCGTTCTAACCCCGTCCCTCCTTGTAGAGAAAACGGCAACTGTATGTCTCCCGTTCTAACCCAGCCCCCCCCCTCCCAGAGAAAAAGAGAGCTAGATGTGGATCAGATACAGATAAAACAAGAAGTGAAACAGGAAGTGCAAGATGATGTGGATAAGAAGGCTATGATCGAGAAGATCGTAAGTGCAATGACATAACAGTTGTCAGTTTTTAACTATCAGAGCATCGGAGCGTGCGAGAGCTGTGGTCACTGTGTGACATAATTGTTTTCAGTTTTTAACTATCAGAGCATCGGAGCGTGCGAGAGCTGTGGTCACTGGTCAGAGCATTGGCCTGACAGGGTTTAAATTATAATCGAACAAAATATTTTGGGACTACTATTTTGACAACTGACAAATTGACAGCCGACAAGGAAAACGACTGACAGACTGACAACTGACAAACGAATGACTGACTGATGAAATATGTATGTGTTTTGGAGGTAAGATTACAGTTGTGTTTAACTTGACACACAGCTCCTAACAAATCTCTACCATTTCAGAAACAAGATCTGCTGAGGGTGTGGGCACTGAGTACCAGTATTACCTAACAGCTGGGATCAGATGGAAATCTACCAGAGGAACAGACTCAATGTAGGGCGGTCTTCGCCATATATCTTGTCAGATTGCGCGACCCTACAATTACTGCGGTTAAGTTACAGTTAACTAAAGATAGACTTTACTTTTACTGGGATTAAACAAATTGAGATAGACTAAAAATTATAATCATATCGATAGATACAGTCGGAACCGGGACCCTCGGACCCCGATTTAACGGGAAAACCCTATCCCCGAGCATCCCGGTAAATCTTGCCAAGCTAGACTACTATTCGCCCGCACCGTAGGGTTGAACAAAACAAGGTAAATCGGGGTCCGACTGTATATTGTTTTTTCTCCAAGTATATTGATTACTATTGCAGGCCGTTGATCAGTCTGGCAGTGTTTATTTGTCGGTATTGATTTTAAGTTTTGTGAACTGTTTTAGAATTAGACTCTAATTTAGAGATGAAATGTGTGCGAACAATAATATATATCCGTTAACGCACGTACATATTTTAGATCCAGAAAATGTGTCAATATTTTCCAAAACAATTTTACGCAATCAGGTGTCTTTAATTTGATGGAAGTGTAACGAAAGTGTAAGGGGAGCCGGCTACCGCCCAAAATATAAGTCTTACCTGCACTCGAACGCAGCGCGGCACCTTACTTTATTATCGCGCGCGCTAAATTTCAAGTTCAAAGTTGTATTGTGAAATTTTGCCTCATTTATTTTGGTTTTGTTTCTTAAATTTTGTGATTTCAACGTTGAAAATTTAAAAACGAGCTATTTCAGTCATTTTTCAATCTCATGGAGTTTTCCGATAGAAAGAAAGACACTGTGTAAAAAATTTACGCTTCACTGTCTCAGAAGCTCGAAGAATGGGGCTAAGATTTAAGAAAAGCTGGGTCCAGATTCCAGCGGCCACTTTTTTCGGGTGAGGAAAGAGAAAAAAGTAGAAAAACTAGCTAAAAGTCTTCTAGCAGGCCACAAAAAGCTGAAATCGCCGCAAAGCTTTTAATTTTTGGATCTGAACCCAGTGGTTACGTTAAACTTTTGGCAACGTTGGACCCACAATTTGTGTCGTGGATGAAACCTGTGCACCGCCCCTGAAATACCTGTCATTTGAAAATAGCAAATTAAGGACGCAAAGTGCGATAAACAAATTTAAAATTAATAAACTGGGTCTCTTAAAATAACACACAATTTATCTTATTTCACTTGGTCAAGTCATTGAAAATGGCCATAAATTACTGCACATATAACTTGGTTAAACCCACAAATAAGCACAATCTTCCAGTCTTTTAAAGTTTCAAAGTTGTGTCACCGTCTGGGTACTGTGTCTGTGCTTCATGAATAGAAAGTATGTACAAGGTGGGCCACGGATTCTTAGTAAGGGTTAGCGAGCTGTGCCGTCAAAACGGTGATAGTTATGAAAATAAAAATTATGGGAGCAATCTGGATCAATTTCTTGGTAACTTTTTCCATATTTTTTTTTCGAAAATTCGAAAATTCATTTTTCATTCCTGCACTCATTTCTCGTTCATTTATTATGTGAGCATCCTAATTTTCCATCACTATGCTATTTTTGTTTGGCTTGAATTTATCTTTCCAATGAGCACCATGAAATTGAAATCGAAGCACCAGATCACGTTGCAGTTGAGAAAATGCTCATGCATGATTTTTGCTCTTCCTGTGACTTTCAATGAGCTGTATCACGGCTCCCTTTTGTTCAATCTTTTAAAAAATTTGGGAGAACATTGGATAAACAAAGATCTTTGCTCACAAGAAAAATCAAGGTCAAAACTCAAAGTTCATTGTTCATTTTTGGTTGTTCATTCCACTCATTCAGGAACCAAAAGCCCTAAAGTGATGAAAAGGTTTGGGTTTTGTTTGGCCTATGCTCTGCAATGTCAGAGAGGTGTAAAAACACGTTTCCGGGCTAGTTAGTGGGTGTCCATGTGATCATGATGTTATCTGACACCTCTTCTGAGCCATAATCAAGAGATTTTCTCAAATTCAAGCATGTTACTATATCGTGTAACAATGTTATCAGATCTCATAGCACCCCAAAAATGATGGTTAATTCAACAATAAAAAACTTGATTCATGATTGAAAATATTTAAACCAGCAGGTGTGAGTAAAGTGTGTTTAAATATATATCAACAGGTTTATGGGACCAGTTATTCCATCAGTTTTAT